>CM041782.1:221725302-221860917 GCA_023374045.1 Limonium bicolor
CAAGTTTCTCTTCTTCTCTCTCAGACCTTGTACTCTGCTGAAGATCGTGTGTTGCTGATAGCGTGTTACTGCTCTGAATTGTTCGTCCCCAGTGCCGCGTGGTCCTCCCTTCGATTTCAGGTTTGAATTGCAGAATTGGGACTCCGTTGTTTTCTTCGTTTTATTCAGCTTTCTGATTGTGGATTCTGATTGTGTTCGAATCAGTTGTCGTCGGCTGCATTCGGATTAAGATTCTGCTGCGGTTCTGCGTCTGGTCTCGTGTTCAGGTTTGGATTACAGATTTGAGGAATGTTGTATTCTAGGGTTCTTGCCTGTTTCTGATTGTGGGCTGTCTGGGTGTTGTTCAGTGATTGTGTTCGGGTCTGGTTGAAGAGTTGTTCGGCTGTGTGTTGATTCAGATCGTTGTTTCTGCTAATTGAGGTAGGTGGTTACTCGATTCAGTTTGGAAGTTCAGCCATGGGGATTGCAACGGTTCTGTTTCGTGTGTGATTTCTGTTTGTGATGTCTGTTTGGTTGCGTTTTGGAATGGCTAAACCCCCATGGTTTCCTGTTTTAATGTCTGATTTGGTGTGTGTGCTTCATTGGCATTTTGAGGCATTGATTTGTGTTGTTTTTCTGCTCTGTTCGTCTTCTGGAAACTGCATTTTTCGCACTGTCCGAACTTCCGTCCGAGCTTTGAAGTTCGGACAGTGCGTTTCTGCCTTTCTGATTTGCGAGTTCGGGGTATGTCCGAACATCTGTCCGAACATGGATGTTCGGACACACCCTCAGGTTTTCCCTCTGGTTTAAGTTCGACCTGTGTCCGAACTTCGACGTCCGGACACAAGGTCGGACCTTCCGCGTGTTTTCCCGTAAAACCTGTCCGAACATCCGTCCGAACTTGGATGTTCGGACATGCTGAACTCCTCTATCTGATTTCAACTCGACTTGTGTCCGAACATTGATGTCCGGACACAAGTTCGGACATTTGGCTTTCTCTGGTTTCTGAGTCTCGACTTGTGTCCGAACTTCGATGTCCGGACACAAGTTCGGACACCCCTCTGTTTTCAACATAACTTCTTCGTTTGAACTCCGATTTGAGTGCCGTTGTGCGTTGGTTTCCTTATGATCTGTGCTACTGATTTATGAGTGTTTTGGCATATTTAAATGCAACTTTGCTTCTGTTTAAGCAACCTTTCTGTTTTGGGACATTGCACTTTGTTTCTGAGCCGTGAATGGCTGGGTCGAGCTATTCCGTGGTATACCATGTAGACGTCGTTCTGAGTGTGGGTCATTCCCTTTCTGTTCTGTGGGGTTGACGAACCCTTTGGCTCTTTCGAGTCATTTCTGCGTTGCCGAGAGACCTGGTATGGTCTATGGGTCTTCGACCCTTCTGAGTGTGTGCATTGTGTTTTGTCCCCTTTCTGTTTAAGTGCTCTGACTGTTTCTGAAATGGGAACCCCTTGTGTTCCACTCTGCTTCTGTTTCTGAAAGCTTCTGACTATCTGAGAATTGTGCATAAGATGTTTATCTTCTCTTCTTCTGATTTCAATTGTTTTGAGCGACCTTGCTGATGACGGTCGCTGCTTACTGGGCATAGTTGTGTGCTCATTCCCCTACTTATAACATTTTTGCAGATTGATCAGCGAGGATCATCCTAAGTTCTGGAGCTATAGTAATTAGCTTTTATGTTCTTTCAGTTTGATACTCTGAGATGTTGTAGCCTTCGGGCCTTATGCTTTTGACTTGTGTTTCTGACTCGGTTTTGTATTTGGGATTTGGTATTTGTTCCGCTGTATTTGAATATATTGGTTTACAATGTTTATGTAAACTTCGTTTTGGGCCTTTATTGCGTTTGAGTGTTTTAGAGCCTTGCGTTATTAGGTAGTAATACGCGGCGTGTGGCACCCTTAACTCTTAGGCCGGTTTTAGGGGTGTTACAAAAGGGATATAAACTTACGCACGTACTCATCCACTGACATCTCCTTCGTCTGACGAAGCCTCCCATACTCAACTATCTTCTGATCCCTGAAGACATCGGGATAGAACTGCTGATTGAAGCAGCCCCTGAACTGCTCCCAGGTCCATGGGTGGGGGTACTTCCCTTCAACTGTCTTCCACCACTCCTTCGCCTCAGACTGAAACATGAAAGTAGCGAATCCAACCTTCTGATCCTCCTCACATCCCATGACTTTCAGCAAATCCTCAATCGTAGTGATCCAGTGGCTCGCCTCCTGTGGGTCGCCACTAGCATCAAAAGAAGGCGGCTTCAGCTTCAGGAACTCCTGAAGTGCCTTCACATTGCTGCCCCCCGCGTTACCGGCTCCTGTCGCCTGGCCAGCAGTGGTCCCTACGGTCTGCAGCACCTGAGTCACTACCTGCTGCACAATCTCTGCAATGTCCCCCTGGGGGGCATTGCCTGAAGCTTCACCACGTCCTGCACGTCGGGGAGGCATACTGAAGATACAAACACTAAAATTGATCAGAGACCATCAAGCATCAAACAGCAGACCTTTCAGACACCCACACATGCAGCCAAAACCCCACAAACACCAAAGAATGAGCAACCTGGCTCTGATACCACTAAATGTAACGACCCCAAAGCCGGCCTAGGAGTTAGGGCCGTTACACGCCGCGAGTCTACTACCTAACGTCACAAGGCTCTAAGCAAAACAATGCCCAAAACTAAATAACGAACTTATATAAATACCAAAAGAGTTTACAAGATCCAAATACTAAACAATCAAATACAATGAAAGGCCCGAAGGCTACACAAAAGCTTTAAAGCGTCCAACGTGCATAGTAAACAAGGTCTAAAGAAGCATAAAGTAAACGAAGCTCCAGAAGGGGACAAGAGAGAAGATCCCACGAGCTCAATCTGCAACAAAGAGAAGGGGTGAGCTAAACAGCCCAGCAAGTAGAAGACTTCCTCAAGGAAGCCTACTCAAAACAGAAGCAGCAGAATAACTTATAAACAGAGGAGAAGGCGGAGTCATTATAAACCGTCAGAAAGGTAACACAAAATAGAAGCAGAGCAGACATCACTTCAAATCATAGTCGGACTTTCAGAACAGATACAGAAGAGTGGGACACTAGTAACCAGCTAACACAACAGAAGGACTCACATAATGTCCTATGGATCCGAAGATCCCCCAACAGAAGCCGTAGAGACAGCTAACAGACCCGTCGGTCAAATAACGTCCTAAGGGAGACCCTAAGGAGTATAAATAGAAGGAATTCCTGCGGAGCATGCTACGGGACAGCCCGACCCGACTATCCAAGGCTCAGAAGCAAAGTAACTAGGTCCCAAAACCAAAAGCTCACAAAACAGATCTTAAGTGCATGGAAATGCATAAACAGCATAAGAAGCTTGCACACAGATAGGGAATCCAACCCCGCAAACGGAACTCAAAACGGAGCTAAAACAGAGAAGTTATGCTCAAAATAGTGGCATGTCCGAACTTGCGTCCGACCTTGCAAGTTCGGACAGAGGCCGAGAATCAGAGGTTGAGAAAACGTTGATGTCCGAACTTACGTCCGACCTTCGAAGTTCGGACGCAAGTCGAAAGTCAGAAACCAAAACTCTCATTGTGTCCGAACTTGCGTCCGACCTTGCAAGTTCGGACAGATGTCGAAATTCACACGAAAATCATCCTTGCGCCGGGTCCGAACTTACAAGTTTGGACCGATGTTCGGACACTTCAAAATCTTAAAAAAAACAAACGCGCCCGATGAACTGTCGAACTTGCATGTTCGGACAGAAGTTCGGACAGCGCAAAACTGTCGAATTCCAGAAAGAACAGACGCGCAGAAGAGAACCAAAAATCATCACAACTTACCCAAAACTCACAGAATTGTAAATCAGTACCCTCGGGGGTTTAGCCAATCGATTAACAACGCAAAACGAGCAGAAATCACACAAGCAACACACCCAAAACAGATCCGAAAACCGAAAAACAAAAAAAAACAAGCCCCGAGGGTGAGCAAACAACCCCGATTCCATCCCCCACTTACATCGAATTCGCAGAGAAGGTGCTGTCCGACGTTGCCAACAACCAGACGGACGAATGCAGCAGAAGAGACGCACCAAATAGCACTGGATTCGCAAGGAACAGTCCCCAAAATCAGAAAACAGAAACAGAAATTGCTCCTCTCAAAACAACAACAACACCACCGAATTCACCAATGGACCTACCTGATTTGGAAAGGAGAAGAACCCGAACAGTAGCAGCAGCAGAAACCTACCAGAACCAGCAACGATTCACCAGAAGACAAGGTGCTCACCAAGGAAGAAGAAGAGAGGAGAGCGTAGAAACTGTCGCGAGGAAGAACGCACGATTTGCAAACTTGATCGTGAATTGCAAAAGAAATAAAAGACTTAACTTCCTTAATTAAGTCTTACCAAAATAAAAGAGAGGGCAATGACCTCCTTGCCCCCGTCTTTTAATTCAATGCCTCCGACGTCCCCTCTACTAAACAAAGCACACATAGCATAACTTAAATTAATAACATTGTTATGCCATGAAATCTGAAAAACGAAAATACGGAGTATTACAATATAACACTTCTAAAAATTATGCTAATGACTTAGAATGATTATGAACTCCAAATAGAACATTTAACTCCTAATATTTCGGCCTAATCATTTATGTATCATAATTATTTTTTGTGACACAAATTTATACCTTAAGGTAATAATCTTACCTTGTATGTTATAAATTGTTTTCTTGGAATTATAACCTATAGTTTTCGGCCTTAATATTACTAAGGGGTGTACATAAATTTTATACTAAAGTTTGAAGCTTAAATCAAACTTAAACTTAATAGATTTAATTATGGAAACTTACTCCTTAAATCAAGATGATTCTTGTACTTGATTTCCTCTTGAATTCCAAGCTCTTCCAATGCTACTTTGATGTAAATATTCGGCCTCCATGTATAGATTTAGGAGACCAAGTGTTAGACTTCTAACAAGGATTTATAAGTGAGATTTGGAGTAGTTTTACAAGAGTTTACCTTAGGTATTTTTCAAGGAATTTTCGTACACCTTGGGATGATTGGAGATCCAAGTTTCCTTCATGAAATGATGAAGAGAACATTGCTTTAGAAGCTTGAATTTTCGGAAATGACTTTAGGTATTTTGCTAGGATTTTCAAAATGAAAATATACCTTAACTTGATCTGGTTCACTCCTTGGTTTGATGTTGAATCAAGATGACTCCTTGGAGAACTAAAGCTTGGCGAAAATTGCAAGGGTTGCTAGGATGATTCTTGCTTCAAGACTTAGTAGAATTAGCTAGGAAAATTACATAAAAGGGTGTTAGAACTTAATATACCATTAATGGAGCTTGAAGCTCACAAGAGTAAACTAGCTAAGGAAGAAAGAAAAGAGAGGAAATGAAGCTTACCAAAATCGGTTGGATGAAGGGCAAATGAGAATGGTTACTCACGTAAG
This sequence comes from Limonium bicolor, assembly GCA_023374045.1. Lineage (NCBI taxonomy): Eukaryota > Viridiplantae > Streptophyta > Magnoliopsida > Caryophyllales > Plumbaginaceae > Limonium > Limonium bicolor. The sequence goes on from CM041782.1 coordinate 221,730,736, forward strand.
AAAATAAGGAGTTAGGCAAGGAAAGAATTTTTGACACAATAATGTCAAAATTGTCTAGCTTTTCCTTTGTTTATTCATTTGACCCATGGCTCCATAAAATGCCCATAATTGATCACACTTTCGGCTGAGACAAGGAAGAGAGGAAGACTTTGGTTGTCAATTGGAACAAGAGGACAAAGGCTAAGGTAGGTAGATGTTTCTTTTGAATTTTTTAAAAATGAATACCATGCTAACTTGTCTCATTTTTCCTTGTGGTTTCGGCAATGGTGCTGTTTGTAGGCATCTGATTTTTGCCAATTGAAGACATAAGAACATGCCTAGGTAGGTAGGTGTTTTTGTTTGATTTTAATAAGGCAATCAAACCTCCTTTCCTTACTCATTCTCGGCAATTAAGGGCTGTAGGAGTCATTTGGTTTTTGTTGTATTAGACATAGGTATATGCATAGTTAGGTAGATGTTTTATTTGACTAATGTATAGCAATCAAACTTGCTTTTCTCCACACATTTTCGGCAGCCACATGCTATGGGATGGGTTGATTTGTTTGTCATGTATTATACTAGTATACACATGTGATAAAGTAGATCTAGGATTGCTCTTTATGTATTTTAATTCCCATGACTTTTCCTAAACTAATTCTCCTTGTCTTCCTGCAGATTTTCGGTAATGAGGAGCCTCCCTTGACTAAGATTATTTGACATAATGTCACAAGGCACATGGAAGATGAGTCATCATCCATAAGACAATTTTCTAAGCTAAAATCATGTCATTTACACCCAAAAAAACGGCCCCTTATATGGCCATGTGGGATTGATTTTTAACTTGGTTCCAGTCACACATATTGTATTAAGATCATATTGTAACATGTTATAAGTCACAACATTTAATTGGTACATTTATACCAAGGTAAATGATGAAAGTTTCTAAGGTAAAATGCTGATTTTATACTACTTTTTGATCATAAAATCGGCCATACTTGTGCTGTGATTTTAGCACTGGATTTAATTGATTTATATGGTCCATTCATCCCCATTTATGATTCCAAACTCGTGGCTCCTCAAAAACTTCAAGGTAATAGCGTAGAATGCGTTTTTATGGCACCCGAAGGTGCGTTTTTGTGCTTTAAGGATATTATGGAAAATAAGTAGTCTCTACGAGTTCCAAGTGTTTATAAACATTTTTTATAGTCAATAATAATATATTAAGGTGTTACATTGGGTAATATGGGGTTATATCAACTCTTGACACAATTTCCGGGCTACCGGGACACTCCCGGGCAAAATAGGAGCGTTAAGAAATTCCCCCGAGCACTTTATGTATTTTTGAAAAAGTAGCTGAGCATTCTTTAGAATGATTAATAATATAGTAGGAACTCCAAGAATGGTTTATATAGGAGTTCGTGCCACTTCGGTACCTCTCTTGGGCATTCCCGGGGGTTTATGGGGCCCCCATCGGGAACCTCCGACACTTTGCGTTTAACTGAGAATTTAGTGTGAGGATTTCATCTTAAATGTTTAAAAAAGTGTTATGGTGCATTTGGAATGAAGTGTAATGCTTTATTTCATCTTATAAAGTATTTTCGGGACTTTCGGGACTTAAGGGAGGTGTGTTGACTCTCCCGAGCATTTTGCATTTCTACTCTGTTTTAGATGAGTTCCTATGTTCTAAGGATCATATAATGATCCCTAGTTGACTTGGTATGAGTTTTATAGTTTATATACCTTGGTTAGCTTAACGTCCGGCTTAACGCTCGTTGTTGACCTTAAGGAGTTTTGGTGCGTTTTAACGCCTAAGTGTTTATATATTTTCTTAGGGTTTCATAATTCCCCAAATAATATATATTTATCATTATTTAATTATTTAAAGGTTAGGGGTATTTCAGTCTACCCCCCTTAAAAGGACTTCATCCCGAAGTCATAACTTCTACTTACTCATCCTATGGAATCAAATTCCTCATGTCTATTCCTGTATACTTATCATTCCTGGGTGTCAATACTGTATTGATACCTCTATATTCCACCAGTCATTCGATTGCTCATGACAATCAATGTAATATAACATAAGTAATTTGGTAGATACTGTAAAGAAAATAAGTGTGCTTTTATTAACCATCCAAGTGTTACATAGAACACATCAATACCAAGTGTTACATAGAACACATCAATAACCATTCACTCAAGTGCACACATGCGCAACAATCAAACACAAACAACCAAACACAAACCAAAACCAGTATAGACTGCAAATATGCAAGTCGCAGTGGTGCTCTACCCCCCTTAAAAAGGGTTACGCCCACGTACCCTCATAAGTATACACAAACTAAAAGAAAATTGCTGGATACTTGTCTCGCATGGAGTCCTCTAACTCCCATGTTGCCTCCTCAATATCGTGGTTTGACCACAGAACCTTGACCATTCTAATGGTCTTGTTCCTGGTCTCCCTAGTCTTGGAGTTTAATATGCGAACTGGGGTCTCTTCATATTTAAGTGTAGGATCTAGCTCGAGTGTCTCGGGCTCTAAGATATGTGATGGGTGAGGCACATACTGCTTTAGCTGAGATATGTGAAACACATTGTGCACTCTCGCAAGCTCAACAGGTAAATCTAATCCGTAGGCTAATGGGCCTACTCGCTCCGTGATAAGGTACGATCCTACATACTTCGGGCTAAGCTTGCCCTTCTGCCCAAATCTGAAAACTCCCTTCATTGGTGACACTCTGAGGAAGACTCGATCGTCTACTGCGAACTCGCGGTCTCTCCTCCGGACATCAGCATATGACTTATGTCTGTCCTGGGCTATCTTCATGTTCTTGCGTATTTGCACAATATCCTCTTTTATCTGGTCTAGGTACTCTGGCCCTAAGATGATATTCTCACTGGCCTCGTCCCAACAAAGAGGTGTCCTGGATGGTCTGCCATACAATGCCTGGAATGGTGGCATCTGAATGGATGAATGATAGCTGTTGTTGTACGCAAACTCGATCAGATGTAGTCGATCTATCCAGCTTTCCTGGAAGTCTTAGGCACAAGCTCTAAGCATGTCCTCTAATGTCTGAATTGTTCTGTCACTCTGGCCATCTGTCTGTGGATGGAAGGCGGTACTTAGCTTTAGCTTCGTACCCAATGCCTCCTAAACTTGCTGCCAAAATCTAGAAACAAATATGGAATCTCTATCTAACACAATCGACTTAGGTACACCGTGGTGTCTAATGATCTCTTTCTGGAAGACGTCCGCCAACCTGGGGACTTTCCAAGTGTCCTTGATAGGAATAAACCTTGCTACCTTTGTTAGTCTGTCGACGATGACCCATATCATGTTAGCACCTCCTCTAGTCGGTGGAAGACCGACCACGAAATCCATGGATATATCCTCGAACTTCCAATATGGAATGGGCATCGACTGTACTAAACCGCCCGGTCTCCGGTGCTCAAACTTCACTTTCTGACAGATCATACATCTTGCCACAAACTCCGCAACATCCTTCTTCATACCACTCCACCAGAAATGTAATATCAGATCCTTGTACATCTTGGATGATCCTGGATGTACTAATAAGGAAGAGCAATGAGCTTCCTGTAATATCTTCTCCTTCAAGTCGGGGCTGGACTCTGGTATGCACAAACGACCATTTAGTCTAATTAACCCATCTTCACTGAGTACAAAGTCGTACTTCTGTCTCTCAAATATACCGTCAGTCAACTGCTGCCTGATATTATGCATGTATTGGTCCTTATCCTTAGCACAACATACTTCCTCAATGAGACTGTTATCACCTGTCATAGCAAATAAGGAATGAGCTCTACTGCTCAGGGCGTCAACAACTACATTTGCCTTGCCCTCCTTGTACCTGAGGTCGATGTCGTAGTCCTTTAGAAACTCGACCCATCGCCTCTGTCTCATGTTAAGCTCCTTTTGAGTGAATAGATGATGAAAGCTCTTATGATCTGAGTAGACTGTCACTGTAACTCCATACAAGTAGTGGCGCCAGATCTTCAGTGCAAACACTACTGCTCCCAATTCCAAATCATGTGTCGGGTAGTTTTCTTCATGTTTCTTCAGCTGACGTGATGCATAAGCGACAACCTTACCATTCTGCATGAGTACCCACCCTATCCCTATGCCTGAGGCATCACAATAAACTTCAAACCTGTCGGTCCCCTCTGGAATGGTGAGTATGGGTGCCGACGTCAGTAGATCCTTCAATGTCTGAAAGGAACGCTCGCAATCCTCGGTCCATACAAATGGAGAGTCTTTCTTCATCAGACTAGTCATTGGTTTCGCCAGTTTGGAGAAGTCTTGTACAAATCTTCGGTAGTAACCAGCTAATCCCAAGAAGCTACGGATATCTGTCACTGTCTTCGGTCTCGGCCAAGTCTTAATTGCCTCAATCTTCGCAGGGTCTACAGATATACCGCTGGCTGATATCACATGCCCTAGAAAAGCTACACTGTCTAACCAGAAATCACACTTTGAAAGTTTGGCATACAATTGGCTCTCTCTCATGGTCTGTAAAACTTGCCTCAGATGCACCTCGTGCTCGTCCTTAGTCTTAGAATAGACTAGAATGTCGTCGATGAACACAACTACTGCCGAGTCTAACTGCTCTCTGAATAATCGGTTCATAAGATCCATGAATATAGCTGGGGCGTTCGATAAGCCAAATGGCATCACTGTGAACTCATAGTGCCCATAGCGCGTTCGAAAAGTTGTCTTCTCGATGTCTCCATCAGCTATCCGTATCTGGTGGTATCCTGATCTCAGGTCAATCTTTGAGAAAGACCGTAGCACCTCTTAATTGGTTGAACAGGTCGTCTATCCGTGGTAACGAGTACTTATTCTTGATTGTGACTGCGTTAAGCTCCCTGTAGTTAATGCATAGTCGCATGCTACCATCCTCCTTCTTCACAAACAAAACTGGTGCTCCCCACGGTGATGCACTCGGTCTGATAAAACCCTTGTCAAGCAGATCCTCTAACTGAATCTTCAGCTCTTTCATCTTTGCTGGTGCCATCCTATAGGGCGCCTTAGTGTAGACACCAAAAATTCTCACCCCATAAAGCAAATTGCAGAATAAGAAACACAATAAGAGGGGTCGTCGCCTTTCTTTGTCAAAACGTATTGACGTGCGTGCCAAAATGAAACCATCGTTTTATAGTTTTTTTCGAAGCATTTCATAAAAACACGATTTTGCAAAAATGAATTTCCAAATAACAATCCGGTTTTAAACCCATCCCTTTTTAGAGTTTATACCGTTTGAATTAGAGCTCTTATATTATTTCTCTCATGTATATATCGAATTCTGTCATAGCTTAATTGGTTAGAAGCTACACAAATGATGCCAAAGGTCTCAGGTTCGAGTCCAGATTTGGACGTTTTGGTGGGTTTTGTTTTGTTTCTTGCTTGATTTCATTACAGTCCAACCGAACTGGGCTTCGAGATAGACCAAACGTGGCCAAACCCGCCCCCATCATTATCAAATAAAGGCCCAGCTCTTTCTCACAAAAGTCCTGACCCATTCTCAAACCTCTCTATTATAAAACAACAGTAATCCAAAAAACCCTACAGTAGCAAGACTGCAGCCAACAACTTGCACCCGATCATTTCTCTTCCCAGTTTTGCTTCATAACCGTAACGAAATTCCAAACCCAGAAGAAATCCTTCAACCTAGAACGAGCCCTTCATTCACGGCGATCTCTCCTTCATCCGTTTATTTTCTCTAGCCGAAACAAGAACACCCATACTCTTTCCCTCATCCTCTTCAGTTGCCGGCGACTTCACAACCCAACTGGCGACAAGGAGCACACCTGTGCTACGCCTTCTTCATGCTCTTCACCGGTAATTTAGTAACTCAACTGGCGAACAAGAAACATACAAGTTCCTCCTCTTCCCGACGTTAATTTTACTAACCCAATCTGGCGAACACAAACACACTCTCCTCTACCCTTCAAATTTCAAATCCACGCCGGAAAATCAAATACCCACACTCCATCCCTCTTGTTCCTCTGTCGATCTACAAATCCATGTTGTATCATCTTTCACAATCCGAAGTTGTAACTAGAGTAACTCTTGGTGTCGATTCTCTGTACTCTGAAACTCACCGCGGCTGCGAATCCCTTGATTTCTGATGAATCTCGAGCCACCCTTGCGAATACTTCTGTGTTTCGCTCCGATTTTGGTGTTTTGAAGGACTCACGGTGGTCACAAAGTCGACCTCGCGGATTAGTGACCATCATTTACTGCTATCATCTACTGATGTCAAAATCTGTCTTCACCGACGGTCACCTACCATTCACTTGAATACGGTTGTGACGCTCTTCCCTTGCTCTTTCCAAATCTGTTACTATCATTAAATTTATTTGGCTTGCTTGAATTTCCGGTTTACTGGGCATTTCGGGTCTATCCCGACGTCCTGATTTGGTTCCAACAGAGGCACTGATAAACAATAAGTTGGGTTTGAACGACGACACAATTTGCGATTTGCTTAATTCTGAAACTCTAGTTCTGATGACAATGAACCGGCGTTAACTCACCGACGTTGTTGAGGCTCTGACTCTAATGCTTATCTCTTTGACCCACGAGTGCTGATGTTGACTTGTTAATCTCTCTGTTTCTGATGTTATCGGTTGAGCTAATTTGACCCTTAATGACACTTTGCCGAGATATTCATGATTTGTAAGCCATTCTGGCTGTGTCGCCTCAAGTCATTCGAATTGTGTTTAGACCTGATAAACCTAAGGAATTTGATGGCCGCTCGCTGTAGTTACTTGTTTTTGACCTCGGACAAACTCGTGGATCTGATTCATCGTTTTTACTGCAAGTATATTGGTTGTGATTATAATTCTCCGGGTCTTCGACTCTTTCCGGCCTTTGAGAACTGAAGCCCATGTTCCTATGTTACCAACCTGTCTAACGATACTTTGATTGCTGATGATTTACTCTTTAGTTTGGTGGATTCTCAATGACCTGATTTGGGCTGATTTATCACCAGTCCGTTGGTGACTTATTGGTCTGACATATGCCCTTTTCACTAAGGACTTAATTCTGATTACGCTTTGTTTTTTGCGCTTTGGCTGAGGTACTGTTGGATTTGGGCTGCCCTGTTTGAGTTGGAGTTGATCTTGGATTTCGCGTGTGACTGTACCAATGTGCTTTGGGCTTGGTACCTCGGCTTGCTCACTACATTTGGTTTCATGTTGGGCTGAGGTACAAATGCAATCAATCTGACCTACGTGGGCTGCTTGGAATGGGCTTGATGCTTCCTATTGGGTTTGGAAATTCTATCTTTCGACCTTTACTATTGATTCAATCACCTCTGGTAATTAATTGTCCCTTGCGCATTGATACCGGTTTGGAAATTAGATTGAACCTAGCATTACTTGACCCTCGCGTTTAGATAAGAGCATGAATTGGGTTATAGTTGCCCCATGTTATAATTGTTAAGACAAATCACTCATTGGTTGGATGGTAACTTATTAATTTTTCATCTTAGAGGGAAATGATATAAACCCTTCTAGGTATGATCCCACATGACTCACAACCCATCTTCTTGATACTACACTTTGGTTTGAGTCATAATCTAAGACGTTTGAATTAATTTGAGTAGCAACCCCAATGCTTGATTTATCTTACAATCTTTAGCATTTGTTGGCAGCTTGAAACTCTTTTCTATGTTCTCGGTTGGGGTGTGGGAGATGATTAAATTGCCCCCTTTCCTCCCATTGAGAGAGGCCGTATGATCCCATTGCACACACCCAACCCTCTTATATTTCATTACTAATTAATCTTGTGTCTCTTTGTCTGTGTTCCATGGCATGTACGTATTGCTTGAGGAACGAGGAACCGCTTGGGGACTAAGGAGCTGGACCTTGGCTAGGACTACTGGAGCCTCCCTTCAAACGTGAAAAACGGTTGGTGTATCTCTTCGGATCTCCTTCAACTCGAGTGAGGCGGCGTCGATGTGACCCCCCATAGCAGCTCTCTCTAAATTCAACACTTTAATTCTTATCATGAGTTGTAATCTGTCTATTATTTGTGCTATCTCTTATAGTTTTTGGATTTCATTATTTTGTGTATTTGTTGATTTGATTATATTTATTCTGTCTATCTTTCGTACATATTCTTTGAATGCATGTTTATACACATCTGGCTCTATTATACATTGGACGTTTTATTTGTCATTTTCATCTTATAAATTGATAGATTAGCTTAGCACAGATGGCCATAGAATAGCCTTTAGGTTTGCCAACTTATTTATGGACACATCGAGTCCAGTTTAGAGAAGCTTCTAGGTCCGGGGATGTTTCTCACTCAAACGGGCCGTAGAGTCTGGTCGGTGGGAATGCCCTTCCTTTGTAAAAATTTCCAAACAATCCATAATTATCAGAATAAAACCCACAATCAATGATTCGTTTCAACCAAAAAATCCAATTAAAAACCCAAAACTCAATTCCAAATTCAGCCCAAAAAGTCAATTTCAAATCGATTTCTCTCATCGAATACTCCTCAAATCAATCTCTCACACTCTCATCAAACACCCTTCAGATCAACCTCTCTCATCTAACACCCTTCAGATCAACCTCTCTCATCTAACACTCTTCAAATCAATCTCTCTCACACTCTCATCAAGCACTCTACAAAATCAATCTCTCTCATACTCTCATCAAGCACTCTACAAAATCAATCTCTTGCACACTCTAGCCCCAAACATACTTCAAGATCAACCCCCCATTCACTCATCGAACACATTTCAAAAGCAATCCTTCCCCTGCTCACTCATCAAACACTTCATACACATTTCAAAATTCATTCCAATCCAATGTCAATCCCAACTGCAAATCATCCAGTTTGAGGCCCAACAATCATCTTAGTTTGAGGCCCAACAATCATCTTAGTTTGAGGCCCAACAATCATTTCAAGTTGAGGCCCAACAATCAAATTCAATCGAGGCCCAATTTGAAACCCAATCCGAGGACCAAATCAAAAGGCCCAAATCGGTCCAGTTTTCAAATCCTAAATCGGACCCAAATCACGAAGCTCATTCTGGCCCAATTTCCAAGGCTCACTCCGACCCAATTTCCAAGGCTCACTCCGACCCAATTCCAAGGCTCATTTTGACCCAATTTCCAAAGTCCAATCCGGCCCATATTTCAAGGCCCAATCCGGTCCAACTTCCAAGGCCCAATCCGGCCCATTTTTCAAGGGCCAATCTGACCCATCCTCTGAAGCCCAGTTCGGCCCAAATTCAACCCAAACCTGATCCATTTCAATTCAATTCAACCCAATTCATTTCAATTCAAACCCGATCCAATTCAATTTCACTTCAGTCCCAAATAATTCCAAACAGACTCAAATGTCTCAACAGCTCAACAGACTCGAAGGTCTCAACAGCTCAACAGACTCGAACGTCTCAGCAGCTCAAAAGACTCTCAACAGCTCAACAGACTGAAGGTCTCAACAGCTCGACAGACTCGAACGTTTCAGCAGCTCAACAGACTCGAAGGTCTCAGCAGCTCAACAGACTTGAATATCTCAACAGTTCTATAGAGTTGAACATCTCAGTAGACTCATCAAACTCAAACACTTCAAAAAACCCTCAGCTCCTCAAAAACCCGAACCTCCTGAAGTTGATAACCCTTTCAAGCCTCGAACGCCTCATAGACCCGAGCGTCTCACAAACCTTGATCTCCCATACCCCCACCTACATGAACATCCCAAATGTCTCAGAGACCCGAGCGTCTCACAGACTAACCTCTCAAGTACCTCTCAAACATCTCAAAAACCTTCAAACACCCAAAAAACGTGAACTACGTAAGGTCTGATCTCAACAGGGAGTTGAGTACGTAGGCAACCCACATAGGGTGCGACCCCACATCCATCAAAATGCCATTTTTTACTCAGCCATCTCACCTTCAAACCACCCCGTATTGTCTCACAGACCCGAGCGTCTCACAGACTTTGTTATCCCAATGATTCGAATATCTCACAGACCAGAGCATCTCACAGACCCGAGCGTCCCACAGATCCGAATGTCTCACAGACTTCGACATCTCAAGCTTTCAAACATCTCATTGACCGAGCGTCTCATAGATTACAACATCCCACACAAACATCTCATTAGGATTCAAACATCTCGTAAAAACTCTCAATCTCAAACAACATTCAAATGTCTCCAAGCTCCACAAACATCAAAACTTCCAAATCCTCGAATATCCTGAACTACGTACGGTCTGATCTCAACAGGGAGTTGAGTACGTAGGCAACCCATCTAGGGTGCGACCCCATTCCAACAAAAAAACCCCTTTCCCCTCTAGGTGGCTCTCATATCTTTCGAAACGCTCGAACCTTCTTCGGCTCCAACAAACTTTAAACCATCAGACTTCAAGTCTTGTCTATTCACTCAACCTCCGACTCTTTCCAAATCTTCATTCTATACTCATCAGAATTCGTCAATTCTTCTTCTTGGCGCTAGCTTGGCAGAAAAGCTTGCCTCATCCACTCGTTTACTCTCTTCCCATCCTAATCCTATCCTTGGCTTTTAATGAATCTCTCTAATAAGGTTTTGAAAGAAGACAATCCGACAATTGGAGACCGAGGTTTCCTCGGGCACCAATCCGAAGTCGTGGTCGTTGCCACTTCTGAGGGGTGTAACCCAGTGCGAACCCACAACAGAATCTCTGAATGACCAGATAAGTCCTATCCATAGGCAACAAATCACAGAGTCAATTAACGGTTCTTAGAACCCTTCTCTTCCTTCCTAGTTCCTTAGGTCAAACTAGGTGGCGACTCTAGTCAATTCCGCCTTATAGAGGCATAAGTCCGCGTGGAGCCCATCGAGAGCGGGTGTAGTGCACACTTGCATTCCCCTTTATGCTTTCTGGGAAAGACGGACGATTAGTAGGTATTTGAGGGCTGCCATGAATAACGGGTTTCACCCTCCACAGAATGGCAATTTCTAGGATCTAGGCTTTCAGTAGTCTATTTTAGATAGACCCCCTCATACCGAAAAATCACCCTCCACAGAATGGCGACTCTGCTGGGGAAAACTTGAGTAAGTTTTTCTCATAAACTTGGTCAAGGAAGACTGAACTCCATTCAAAATTGTCAGGATTCCCCAACTTCTTTCAAAACCTTCAAGAGATTCATTTCCAAGCCTTTAGGATTACTCTACTACACACTTAGAGTGTGCTTTGTGAGGATAGTTAGGAATGTTTAGATTCGAATGACTTTGATTTGCATGTGTGCTTTGACCTTTGCATGCTTCACTCTTGTTTACTATTGTGTGTTTATTGTCTTATGTTCACTGCCCTTCGTTCATGATATAATTGCCTGTTTATGGTTTTGTAAATGGGGCCTTCGTAGAAAGGAGCCAACCCATTGTTGCATCGGGTAGTTTAGGAGCATGCATTCCTCTGTGTCACCTTTACTATCTGCGGGCGGGATTAACAATTGGTCCACAATTGATTCCCTCTGAGTATGGGTCCTTCGTAGTTAAGGAGTAAACCCACGAGGTGGTACGGCCGTAGTTGTCTACACCTTGAAACAACTCAGGATCCTTCAAACACCTTTTCGAGTCAAAGCCAGCATATAGTAAGCTATGAGCCTTCAGTGTCCAGCTGCCTTATCCAGTGTCTAGGATGGGTTTATGGGTAGTCCCCCTTGTATGCCGCCTGTCTGACCACCCTTTTGTCTTACCCTGAAGATTGCATGGGCTCAGTTCTCCATGTTCCTCTGCACCACGGGTGTCTTTAAAGCCCAATGTCGCGCTACAAATTCATAGAGGATCCCGTATTTACGGATACCCATACATGACATAGCGTAGTCAGCGAATAATTTGGACTTTAGACACACCTTATCGTGCAGACGAGGGAGACCGGACCCCATGCAGTACTTCCCCAAGTTTCCTGAAAAGTGAGTATGTTGTGATAATCCCCGGCCGTGGCTCGTGTGACTGTATCACTTCGGGTATCCTGACCTTTCGAACTTAAGCACTCCGGTTTTTCTTGATGACGTGCCCCACAAGGCATAACAGAGATAAATCCCGAGAGATGAACAGTGAAGGGACGACGGTTCCCCCGGTGGTATGGAAGCATCAGTTGACCTGGAAGGTGATTATCCCAATCATTCACACTCAGCTCCACATAAAATCAGCCACGATTTTCACTTTGCGCTTATATCTATGTGTGATCACGTTTCAAAAATTAGCAAAAATCAGAAAATGAATCATGTCGATTGCTCTAATGAAACATCTTCAAAATCATCCATTTCAAATGATTTAAAAAACAATGATTTTCAAAATTGTTATTTCCAAAACAGTTTTCAAAACCAGATTCAATCAAAGTCTTCCAGAAAACAATTTTATCAAACAACTGGCAAAAAACAAATTTCAAAAATCTACTGTTTACAAATTATTTTCAAACACTACTTCCCATGAATTTCATTTCAAAAACCTACTTTTTACAAACGAATTTCAAACAACATTCTTCACCAACTTTGTTTCTTAATGGTTTTCGAAAATAGTTTTCAAAGTTGATTTTCACAAATGTATTTCAAAATAAATGATTTAGTCCCCATGTTGCGACCTGCTATTTTTGAAGCTCAACCCACCTTCAAGAGCAGCGGTTATTACTGTGGAGCGTACTAATCATTTCGTGTTTTCATAACAGTGGTGGATTTTCACAATGATTTTGTGCTCGATCATCCACCTTTCCTTTCTCAAACATATCCCTCATTCCTTCAACGGAGCAAGTGAAGCAACATGAAGATCAACTAGCGGATTGAGCCGAAAGCTAGAGGCGCACCTGCCCGTGGAGCTAGCCGAGCGACAGGAAGACCAACACCAACCGTTCAAATACAATATTAGAGTTGCACCAACCCGGATCAAGCGACATGAAGATTAGGAACACCTGTTCGAGCTCAAACTGTTGAGAGTCAGAAGAACACCAACCCGTTCTGTATGATCACAATACCACTTCGAAGCAAGAGCCCGAAGACGAAGCGGAAGAGTTCAGAAGGAGTTTAGCTCAAATTTCCCCCCTTTAATGACTTTTAGAATTGATGTATAGGTTTTCCCCTAGCATTCTTTTCTCTCTTGTCCATTTCTGAATAGATTACATGTATAGGTTTACACATACCCTTTGAATTTATTTAGATCAAAGTGTATAGGGTTCCCCGCTCCCTATTTTATTTGCGAATGATCGAGCATCAAAATTTCTATTGAGAAAATCCACCACCTTGAAAACACGCGTTTTCAAAATTGTTTTTCTAAAACTTGGTTTCTTTTGGCATGCACGAATAAAGAGAAGAATGAATAAGGAACGACTCCTCACAGTTATATAGCATTCATTAACTTTGCTTTATGGGGCGAGAATTCACGGTATCTACAGAAGGCATCCCCTGAACAAACACACCAATAAATACAACCAAGCGAGAAGCAAACCACATGCATTGCATTCATTACAAAAAAGGTTACATGCATTCTCGGTTAGTTCAAATTGGTCAAACAAACACGTCTTGCTCACCTCAAAAATTGCATAATCGCATGCTCTGTTCTCACCCACTACACATCCCCCTTCAGCCCAATATCTAAACATCCAAAGCCTGATCTTCAGAGGGATAGCAGAAAATCAAAGAGATCGAGCCTCTTCCACTACAGAACTACCATGTGCATCAGTGACCAAAATGAAAAGAAGCAATCCTTTCCATATCGTGGGGTCACCATGCGGGAGTTGTCACTCCCTAAAAGTCCCAAGATCCAGGAGCCAATCACCAAGCCGACCTCACTTGAGAATCACTACCCCGACAGCGACCCCAACAGCTAAACCCTCTTCAAGGCCGATAGTAATGGGATGAGCTTCATGAGCCATGAGCTGAATTCGACTCAAGCGAGACTAGGTGTAGCCTTACCACTCATGCATTGCATCCAAAACAAAACAAACGAAAAAAAAAAAAAACATTCAATCAACCATCTCCATTCATCATTTTCAGCATTTCATGCATCCTATACATAGTAATTCCGTATTACCACAATACATCGCATGGTGGATAATCGCATTCGCATACTCCCATATCGAAATGACATCTTCGGGAAAATTGTGAGAGATTGATTGAATAGAGTGTGTGAACCACTTAACTCTCGACCCATCAATGAACACAAGGGTCTAATCAAAATCAGCACCTCAAACCAAGTGAGTAGTGTGCGAAGAGCGGTATTTTCCTTTGAATTTCAAATGAATGTTTTGGACAATCCACTGAGCGATGAGGGAAGTAGAGAGAGCCAATCGAGGTAAAACCATGAGCGACATGTGCATTCCTTTAGCACATGGAGAGGCACAATACAGAGTGAAATCAATGTCGATAATCAGGATACAAACTGTGATTCACGCAAAGATCTGAGAATAGTAAGAAAACAATCATTGACTAACGAGAATGATGAGGCACTTAGGATCAAAATCTCCACAAGGCCAAAAAGCTTTCATTTTCCCGAACATAACTCCTTAGTGAGCCCCGCTGAGCCTTTCAGGAAAAACTTTTTTTTTACAAAAAAAATCTCCACAACATGCTACTCCACATATACATACTTACCCTTGCAATAGAGGATATTGAAGGAGCCGGAGCCATGGTCTCTCTCCCACCATATTTCCCAAGAACAAAAAACAAAAATGTCCAAAGCAATCATTGAGTCAAGGCAACTCCAGAGTCGAACGCCAAAAAGAACATCAAAAAATGTTCAAGAAGATCGATAAGTCAATGCAACTTCGAAGCTGAAAGCCGAAATACAAAGCAAAGAATGCTTGAGAAAGTCGATAAGCCTATGCAATTCCAAAAGCAAGACACAAAGAAGAAGATCACACACTGAAAAGGAAGAAGAAGAAAGTGAAAATGACACCAAAAGAGACAAGAAGGAGAAAACCGAATCCAAAGGACCAATGATGTCCCATAGAAATCAATAAAAGGTTATCAAAACCCGTCTAATCATTCCACGCATGGCAAAGGCAAAACATGCCCTCTATTGCGCAAAAGCTCCACAACTCCCCAAACAAATCCTCCGGTCCCATGTGATATACATCGCAGCCCTCAACCCCGTTATAACCCAATAAAAGACCTCTGACTCATTAGTTGATGAGCGTTGACTGAAAGTATCAAATCTGAAACATGAATCATAAGCTTCGTACTTGTTATCAACATTTCCCGTCATACCAAAGGGACTATGAGCGAATGAGTGCGACCTTACTTCACAAGGTCCTTTGAGTGTGAGTGACTATTTGATCTAAGCACCAAAACATGAATAGCTAAACCCATTGCAGGTGAGGAATTTGTGAGGATCGTAAAGTCCGGGATCTCAAAAAGAAATTCTCAGGAAAATACTGCTCCGAGCATCAAGAGTACCATCACACCGCTTTGCACACACAACCATACTCACGAGAGATTAACCCACATCCTTCCATGGGAGGAAAGCGATTCACGCATTCAAGCTCAACAATCACTCAAAGCGAACCGAAGATGTCTTATATTCGTAAACCTCATAATAATAGAGGTAGAAAAACTGCATATGCATTTTGCATCTCTTCTAGCATTTAGTATTTGCATGCATCATAACCACCTCAAAAAAAAAAAAAAAACTCCCCCTTCCTCCCCTCGGAGTCACATTGAAGCTATTCCGGAGCCACACCAAAGCCGTTCATCACCACAAAAAACATCAATCACATCAAAATTCACTAATCACATCAACCCAACATTCGACTCAAAATCCAATCCAAATGGAAACCCACCAACCATCCCGATAATCTTCACTCAAATTAAAACCCACCAACCATCCCAGGGCCGTTACTCACAATGGGGTCACGAATCATGACGGAGCCATCCCGGAGCCATGATGAGAACTACACCGAAGACATCCAACCAAGTTTTGGCAATTCAGAATGATGACAAGTTCACCCACAGCAAATCCATCATATGGAGCCGACCGATCAGTCACCTCGAACTTCAACAACCACATCAAGACTATCGACCATTCTCAAGGTCACTGCCATATCAAAACCCACCAACCACCCCGGACCGTTGGCCACACCGGAGCCATCAGTGCCTACCAGAGCCATCGATGCATACTGGAGCCATCAACGCATGTTGGAGCCATCTCAGATCCTTAAAGCCATGCCGGAGCCATACCGGAGCCATCCCGAGAGTTTGACGTCACTATAGAGCCATCTGCTCACGCAAAAACCTACATCCACAAAAGGGAGTTTAATTCAATTAATACATTGGTTAATCACCTCACATCACATATCATCTGCATATACCCACAAAATTTGCTCACTATCTGACGCTTCTTTACACCCGCTAGACAGCTATTGCGCTACTAGTGCGGTCGATTTTTCGTTTTACACCCGCTAGACAGCTATTGCGCTACTAGTGCGGTCGACCTTTCGTTTTACACCCGCTAGACAGCTATTGCGCTACTAGTGCGGTCGATTTTTCGTTTTACACCCGCTAGACAGCTATTGCGCTACTAGTGCGGTCGACCTTTCGCTTTACACCCGCTAGGCAGCTATTGCGCTACTAGTGCGGTCGACCTTTCGTTTTACACCCGCTAGACAGCTATTGCGCTACTAGTGCGGTCAAACTTTTCGTTTTACACCCGCTAGACAGCTATTGCGCTACTAGCGCGGTCGACATTTCGTTTTACACCCGCTAGCAGCTATTGCGCTACTAGTGCGGTCGACTTTTCATTTTACACCCGCTAGACAGCTATTGCGCTACTAGTGCGGTCGACCTTTCGTTTTACACCCGCTAGACAGCTATTGCGCTACTAGTGCGGTCGACGTTTCGTTTTACACCCGCTAGACAGCGATTGCGCTACTAGTGCGGTCGACTTTCGTTTTACACCCGCTAGACAGCTATTGCGCTACTAGTGCGGTCGACTTTTCGTTTTACACCCGCTAGACAGCTATTGCGCTACTAGTGCGGTCGACCTTTCGTTTTACACCCGCTAGGCAGCTATTGCGCTACTAGTGCGGTCGACCTTTCGTTTTACACCCGCTAGACAGCTATTGCGCTACTAGTGCGGTCAAACTTTTCGTTTTACACCCGCTAGACAGCTATTGCGCTACTAGGCGGTCGACTTTTCGTTTTACACCCGCTAGCAGCTATTGCGCTACTAGTGCGGTCGACTTTCATTTTACACCCGCTAGACAGCTATTGCGCTACTAGTGCGGTCGACCTTTCGTTTTACACCCGCTAGACAGCTATTGCGCTACTAGTGCGGTCGACGTTTCGTTTTACACCCGCTAGACAGCTATTGCGCTACTAGTGCGGTCGACTTTTCGTTTTACACCCGCTAGACAGCTATTGCGCTACTAGTGCGGTCGACTTTTCGTTTTACACCCGCTAGACAGCTATTGCGCTACTAGTGCGGTCGACTTTCGCTTTACACCCGCTAGCAGCTATTGCGCTACTAGTGCGGTCGACCTTTCGTTTTACACCCGCTAGACAGCTATTGCGCTACTAGTGCGGTCAACTTTTCGTTTTACACCCGCTAGACAGCTATTGCGCTACTAGTGCGGTCGACTTTTCGTTTTACACCCGCTAGACAGCTATTGCGCTACTAGTGCGGTCGACTTTTCATTTTACACCCGCTAGACAGCTTTGCGCTACTAGTGCGGTCGACTTTCATTTTACACCCGCTAGACAGCTATTGCGCTACTAGTGCGGTCGACGTTTCGTTTTACACCCGCTAGACAGCTATTGCGCTACTAGTGCGGTCGACTTTTCGTTTTACACCCGCTAGACAGCTATTGCGCTACTAGTGCGGTCGACTTTTCGTTTTACACCCGCTAGACAGCTATTGCGCTACTAGTGCGGTCGACCTTTCGCTTTACACCCGCTAGGCAGCTATTGCGCTACTAGTGCGGTCGACCTTTCGTTTACACCCGCTAGACAGCTATTGCGCTACTAGTGCGGTCAAACTTTTCGTTTTACACCCGCTAGACAGCTATTGCGCTACTAGTGCGGTCGACTTTTCGTTTTACACCCGCTAGGCAGCTATTGCGCTACTAGTGCGGTCGACTTTTCATTTTACACCCGCTAGACAGCTTTTGCGCTACTAGTGCGGTCGACATTTCATTTTACACCCGCTAGACAGCTATTGCGCTACTAGTATGGTACCGAATTTCATTCTAGGCTCGTCATAAGCCCTAGGGCTGGATATCAAGAGGTCCAGTTGAGGCACTCCTAAGTCCTCGTGCACTCTAAACCAAAACATTGTTAGTATCATAGGCTCGTCATAAGTCCTATGGCTAGATATCAAGAGGTCTAGTTGAGGCTCGTCATAAGTCCTCGTACTTTCAATTGCATTATAGGCTTGTCATGAGTCCTATAGTTAGGTGTCAAGAGGTCTAACTGAGGCTCGTCATAAGTCCTCGTACTTTAATCACATTCATACACTCACGATCGCATCCAATCAAATCACAAGCCGTAGTGAGAATTTTTGGCGCCCGTCAACCTTGATCCAATTCTGCAAGGGCTTGCAAAATTGAATCAAGGGGAGCCATCTGTAGACACCAAAAATTCTCACCCCATAAAGCAAATTGCAGAATAAGAAACACAATAAGAGGGGTCGTCGCCTTTCTTGTCAAAACGTATTGACGTGCGTGCCAAAATGAAACCATCGTTTTATAGTTTTTTTCGAAGCATTTCAAAAACACGATTTTGCAAAAATGAATTTCCAAATAACAATCCGGTTTTAAACCCATCCCTTTTTAGAGTTTATACCGTTTGAATTAGAGCTCTTATATTATTTCTCTCATGTATATATCGAATTCTGTCATAGCTTAATTGGTTAGAAGCTACACAAATGATGCCAAAGGTCTCAGGTTCGAGTCCAGATTTGGACGTTTTGGTGGGTTTTGTTTTGTTTCTTGCTTGATTTCATTACAGTCCAACCGAACTGGGCTTCGAGATAGACCAAACGTGGCCAAACCCACCCCCATCATTATCAAATAAAGGCCCAGCTCTTTCTCACAAAAGTCCTGACCCATTCTCAAACCTCTCTATTATAAAACAACAGTAATCCAAAAAACCCTACAGTAGCAAGACTGCAGCCGACAACTTGCACCCGATCATCTTCTTCTTTCCCAGTTTTGCTTCACAACCGTGACGAAATTCCAAACCCAGAAGAAAATCCTTCAACCTAGAACGAGCCCTTCATTCACGGCGATCTCTCCTTCATCCGTTTATTTCTCTAGCCGAAACAAGAACACCCATACTCTTTCCCTCATCCTCTTCAGTTGCCGGCGACTTCACAACCCAACTGGCGACAAGGAGCACACCTGTGCTACGCCTTCTTCATGCTCTTCACCGGTAATTTAGTAACTCAACTGGCGAACAAGAAACATACAAGTTCCTCCTCTTCCCGACGTTAATTTTACTAACCCAATCTGGCGAACACAAACACACTCTCCTCTACCCTTCAAATTTCAAATCCACGCCGGAAAATCAAATACCCACACTCCATCCCTCTTGTTCCTCTGTCGATCTACAAATCCATGTTGTATCATCTTTCACAATCCGAAGTTGTAACTAGAGTAACTCTTGGTGTCGATTCTCTGTACTCTGAAACTCACCGCGGCTGCGAATCCCTTGATTTCTGATGAATCTCGAGCCACCCTTGCGAATACTTCTGTGTTTCGCTCCGATTTTGGTGTTTTGAAGGACTCACGGTGGTCACAAAGTCGACCTCGCGGATTAGTGACCATCATTTACTGCTATCATCTACTGATGTCAAAATCTGTCTTCACCGACGGTCACCTACCATTCACTTGAATACGGTTGTGACGCTCCTTCCCTTGCTCTTTCCAAATCTGTTACTATCATTAAATTTATTTGGCTTGCTTGAATTTCCGGTTTACTGGGCATTTCGGGTCTATCCCGACGTCCTGATTTGGTTCCAACAGAGGCACTGATAAACAATAAGTTGGGTTTGAACGACGACACAATTTGCGATTTGCTTAATTCTGAAACTCTAGTTCTGATGACAATGAACCGGCGTTAACTCACCGACGTTGTTGAGGCTCTGACTCTAATGCTTATCTCTTTGACCCACGAGTGCTGATGTTGACTTGTTAATCTCTCTGTTTCTGATGTTATCGGTTGAGCTAATTTGACCCTTAATGACACTTTGCCGAGATATTCATGATTTGTAAGCCATTCTGGCTGTGTCGCCTCAAGTCATTCGAATTGTGTTTAGACCTGATAAACCTAAGGAATTTGATGGCCGCTCGCTGTAGTTACTTGTTTTTGACCTCGGACAAACTCGTGGATCTGATTCATCGTTTTTACTGCAAGTATATTTGGTTGTGATTGATAATTCTCCGGGTCTTCGACTCTTTCCGGCCTTTGAGAACTGAAGCCCATGTTCCTATGTTACCAACCTGTCTAACGATACTTTGATTGCTGATGATTTACTCTTTAGTTTGGTGGATTCTCAATGACCTGATTTGGGCTGATTTATCACCAGTCCGTTGGTGACTTATTGGTCTGACATATGCCCTTTTCACTAAGGACTTAATTCTGATTACGCTTTGTTTTTTGCGCTTTGGCTGAGGTACTGTTGGATTTGGGCTGCCCTGTTTGAGTTGGAGTTGATCTTGGATTTCGCGTGTGACTGTACCAATGTGCTTTGGGCTTGGTACCTCGGCTTGCTCACTACATTTGGTTTCATGTTGGGCTGAGGTACAAATGCAATCAATCTGACCTACGTGGGCTGCTTGGAATGGGCTTGATGCTTCCTATTGGGTTTGGAAATTCTATCTTTCGACCTTTACTATTGATTCAATCACCTCTGGTAATTAATTGTCCCTTGCGCATTGATACCGGTTTGGAAATTAGATTGAACCTAGCATTACTTGACCCTCGCGTTTAGATAAGAGCATGAATTGGGTTATAGTTGCCCCATGTTATAATTGTTAAGACAAATCACTCATTGGTTGGATGGTAACTTATTAATTTTTCATCTTAGAGGGAAATGATATAAACCCTTCTAGGTATGATCCCACATGACTCACAACCCATCTTCTTGATACTACACTTTGGTTTGAGTCATAATCTAAGACGTTTGAATTAATTTGAGTAGCAACCCCAATGCTTGATTTATCTTACAATCTTTAGCATTTGTTGGCAGCTTGAAACTCTTTTCTATGTTCTCGGTTGGGGTGTGGGAGATGATTAAATTGCCCCCTTTCCTCCCATTGAGAGAGGCCGTATGATCCCATTGCACACACCCCAACCCTCTTATATTTCATTACTAATTAATCTTGTGTCTCTTTGTCTGTGTTCCATGGCATGTACGTATTGCTTGAGGAACGAGGAACCGCTTGGGGACTAAGGAGCTGGACCTTGGCTAGGACTAGTGGAGCCTCCCTTCAAACGTGAAAAACGGTTGGTGTATCTCTTCGGATCTCCTTCAACTCGAGTGAGGCGGCGTCGATGTGACCCCCCATAGCAGCTCTCTCTAAATTCAACACTTTAATTCTTATCATGAGTTGTAATCTGTCTATTATTTGTGCTATCTCTTATAGTTTTGGATTTCATTATTTTGTGTATTTGTTGATTTGATTATATTTATTCTGTCTATCTTTCGTACATATTCTTTGAATGCATGTTTATACACATCTGGCTCTATTATACATTGGACGTTTTATTTGTCATTTTCATCTTATAAATTGATAGATTAGCTTAGCACAGATGGCCATAGAATAGCCTTTAGGTTTGCCAACTTATTTATGGACACATCGAGTCCAGTTTAGAGAAGCTTCTAGGTCCGGGGATGTTTCTCACTCAAACGGGCCGTAGAGTCTGGTCGGTGGGAATGCCCTTCCTTTGTAAAAATTTCCAAACAATCCATAATTATCAGAATAAAACCCACAATCAATGATTCGTTTCAACCAATAAAAATCCAATTAAAAACCCAAAACTCAATTCCAAATTCAGCCCAAAAAGTCAATTTCAAATCGATTTCTCTCATCGAATACTCCTCAAATCAATCTCTCACACTTCTCATCAAACACCCTTCAGATCAACCTCTCTCATCTAACACCCTTCAGATCAACCTCTCTCATCTAACACTCTTCAAATCAATCTCTCTCACACTCTCATCAAGCACTCTACAAAATCAATCTCTCATACTCTCATCAAGCACTCTACAAAATCAATCTCTTGCACACTCTAGCCCCAAACATACTTCAAGATCAACCCCCCATTCACTCATCGAACACATTTCAAAAGCAATCCTTCCCCTGCTCACTCATCAAACACTCTTCATACACATTTCAAAATTCATTCCAATCCAATGTCAATCCCAACTGCAAATCATCCAGTTTGAGGCCCAACAATCATCTTAGTTTGAGGCCCAACAATCATCTTAGTTTGAGGCCCAACAATCATTTCAAGTTGAGGCCCAACAATCAAATTCAATCGAGGCCCAATTTGAAACCCAATCCGAGGACCAAATCAAAAGGCCCAAATCGGTCCAGTTTTCAAATCCTAAATCGGACCCAAATCACGAAGCTCATTCTGGCCCAATTTCCAAGGCTCACTCCGACCCAATTTCCAAGGCTCACTCCGACCCAATTTCCAAGGCTCATTTTGACCCAATTTCCAAAGTCCAATCCGGCCCATATTTCAAGGCCCAATCCGGTCCAACTTCCAAGGCCCAATCCGGCCCATTTTTCAAGGGTCAATCTGACCCATCCTCTGAAGCCCAGTTCGGCCCAAATTCAACCCAAACCTGATCCATTTCAATTCAATTCAACCCAATTCATTTCAATTCAAACCCGATCCAATTCAATTTCACTTCAGTCCCAAATAATTCCAAACAGACTCAAATGTCTCAACAGCTCAACAGACTCGAAGGTCTCAACAGCTCAACAGACTCGAACGTCTCAGCAGCTCAAAAGACTCTCAACAGCTCAACAGACTCGAAGGTCTCAACAGCTCGACAGACTCGAACGTTTCAGCAGCTCAACAGACTCGAAGGTCTCAGCAGCTCAACAGACTTGAATATCTCAACAGTTCTATAGAGTTGAACATCTCAGTAGACTCATCAAACTCAAACACTTCAAAAAACCCTCAGCTCCTCAAAAACCCGAACCTCCTGAAGTTGATAACCCTTTCAAGCCTCGAACGCCTCATAGACCCGAGCGTCTCACAAACCTTGATCTCCCATACCCCCACCTACATGAACATCCCAAATGTCTCAGAGACCCGAGCGTCTCACAGACTAACCTCTCAAGTACCTCTCAAACATCTCAAAAACCTTCAAACACCCAAAAAACGTGAACTACGTAAGGTCTGATCTCAACAGGGAGTTGAGTACGTAGGCAACCCACATAGGGTGCGACCCCACATCCATCAAAATGCCATTTTTTACTCAGCCATCTCACCTTCAAACCACCGTATTGTCTCACAGACCCGAGCGTCTCACAGACTTTGTTATCCCAATGATTCGAATATCTCACAGACCAGAGCATCTCACAGACCCGAGCGTCCCACAGATCCGAATGTCTCACAGACTTCGACATCTCAAGCTTTCAAACATCTCATTGACCCGAGCGTCTCATAGATTACAACATCCCACACATCAAACATCTCATTAGGATTCAAACATCTCGTAAAAACTCTCAAATCTCAAACAACATTCAAATGTCTCCAAGCTCCACAAACATCAAAACTTCCAAATCCTCGAATATCCTGAACTACGTACGGTCTGATCTCAACAGGGAGTTGAGTACGTAGGCAACCCATCTAGGGTGCGACCCCATTCCAAACAAAAAACCCCTTTCCCCTCTAAGGTGGCTCTCATATCTTTCGAAACGCTCGAACCTTCTTCGGCTCCAACAAACTTTAAACCATCAGACTTCAAGTCTTGTCTATTCACTCAACCTCCGACTCTTTCCAAATCTTCATTCTATACTCATCAGAATTCGTCAATTCTTCTTCTTGGCGCCTAGCTTGGCAGAAGCTTGCCTCATCCACTCGTGTACTCTTCCCATCCTAATCCTATCCTTGGCTTTTAATTGAATCTCTCTAATAAGGTTGTGAAGAAACAATCCTGACAATTGGAGACCGAGGTTTCCTCGGGCACCAATCCAAAGTCGTGGTCGTTGCCACTTCTGAGGGGTGTAACCCAGTGCAACCCACACAGAATCTCTGCAAATGAGATAGTCCTATCCATAGGCAACAAATCACAGAGTCAATTAACGGTTCTAGAACCCTTCTCCTCCTTCCTAGTTCCTTAGGTCAAACTAGGTGGCGACTCTAGTCAATTCCGCCCTTAGGGCATAAGTCCGCGTGGAGCCCACGAGAGCGGGTGTAGTGCACACTTGCATCCCCTTTATGCTTTCTGGGAAAGACGGACGATGTAGTAGGTATTTGAGGGCTGCCATGAATAACGGGTTTTCACCCTCCACAGAATGGCAATTTCTAGGATCTAGGCTTTCAGCTAGTTCGTATTTTAGATAGACCCCCCTCATACCGAAAAATCACCCTCCACAGAATGGCGACTCTGCTGGGGAAAACTTGAGTAAGTTTTTCTCATAAACTTGTCAAGGAAGACTGAACTCCATTCAAAATTGTCGGATCCCCAACTTCTTTCAAAACCTTCAAGAGATTCATTTCCAGCCTTTAGGATTACTCTACTCCACACTTAAGTGTGCTTTGTGAGGATAGAGGAGTGTTTAGAATTCGAAGTTGACTTTGATTGCCATGTGTGCTTCGACCTTGCATGCTTCACTTTGTTTACTATTGTGTGTTTATGTCTTATGTTCTGCCTTCATTCATATAATTGCTGTTTTGGTTTGTAAATGGGGCCTTCGTAGAAAGGAGCCAACCCATTGTGCATCGGGTAGTTTAGGAGCATGCATTCCTCTGTGTCACCTACTATCTGCGGGCGGGATTAACAATTGGTCCACAATTGATTCCCTCTGAGTATGGGTCCTTCGTAGTAAGGAATAAGCCCACGAGGTGGTACGGCCGTAGTTGTCTACACCTTGAACAACTCAGGATCCTTTCAAACACCTTTTCGAGTTAAAGCCAGCATATAGTAAGCTATGAGCCTTCAGTGTCCAGCTGCCTTATCCAGTGTCTAGGATGGGTTTTGGTAGTCCCCCTTGTATGCCGTCTGTCTGACCACCTTTTGCTTACCCTGAAGATTGCATGGGCTCAGTTCTCCAGGTTCCTCTACACCACGGGTGTCTTTAAAGCCCAATGTCGCGCTACAAATTCATAGAGGATCCCGTATTTACGGATACCCATACATGACACAGCGTAGTCAGCGAATAATTTGGACTTTAGACACACCTTATCGTGTAGACGACGGGGACCCGTTCCCATGCAACTTCCCCGAGTTTCCCGAAAAGTGAGTATGTTGTGATAATCCCCCGTGGCTCGTGTGACTGTATCACTTCGGGTATCCTGACCTTTCGAACTTAAGCACTCCGGTTTTTCTTGATGACGTGCCCCACAAGGCATAACAGAGATAAATCCCGAGAGATGAACAGTGAAGGGACGACGGTTCCCCCGGTGGTATGGAAGCATCAGTTGACCTGGAAGGTGATTATCCCAATCATTCACACTCAGCTCCACATAAAATCAGCCACGATTTTCACTTTGCGCTTATATCTATGTGTGATCACGTTTCAAAAATTAGCAAAAATCAGAAAATGAATCATGTCGATTGCTCTAATGAAACATCTTCAAAATCATCCATTTCAAATGATTTTAAAAAACAATGATTTTCAAAATTGTTATTTCCAAAACAGTTTTCAAAACCAGATTCAATCAAAGTCTTCCAGAAAACAATTTTTATCAAACAACTGGCAAAAAACAAATTTCAAAAATCTACTGTTTACAAATTATTTTCAAACACTACTTCCCATGAATTTCATTTCAAAAACCTACTTTTTACAAACGAATTTCAAACAACATTCTTCACCAACTTTGTTTCTTAATGGTTTTCGAAAATAGTTTTCAAAGTTGATTTTCACAAATGTATTTCAAAATAAATGATTTAGTCCCCATGTTGCGACCTGCTATTTTTGAAGCTCAACCCACCTTCAAGAGCAGTTTTACTGTGGAGCGTACTAATCATTTCGTGTTTTCATAACAGTGGTGGATTTTCACAATGATTTTGTGCTCGATCATCCACCTTTCCTTTCTCAAACATATCCCTCATTCCTTCAACGGAGCAAGTGAAGCAACATGAAGATCAACTAGCGGATTGAGCCGAAAGCTAGAGGCGCACCTGCCCGTGGAGCTAGCCGAGCGACAGGAAGACCAACACCAACCGTTCAAATACAATATTAGAGTTGCACCAACCCGGATCAAGCGACATGAAGATTAGGAACACCTGTTCGAGCTCAAACTGTTGAGAGTCAGAAGAACACCAACCCGTTCTGTATGATCACAATACCACTTCGAAGCAAGAGCCCGAAGACGAAGCGGAAGAGTTCAGAAGGAGTTTAGCTCAAATTTCCCCCCTTTAATGACTTTTAGAATTGATGTATAGGTTTTCCCCTAGCATTCTTTTCTCTCTTGTCCATTTCTGAATAGATTACATGTATAGGTTTACACATACCCTTTGAATTTATTTAGATCAAAGTGTATAGGGTTCCCCGCTCCCTATTTTATTTGCGAATGATCGAGCATCAAAATTTCTATTGAGAAAATCCACCACCTTGAAAACACGCGTTTTCAAAATTGTTTTTCTAAAACTTGGTTTCTTTTGGCATGCACGAATAAAGAGAAGAATGAATAAGGAACGACTCCTCACAGTTATATAGCATTCATTAACTTTGCTTTATGGGGCGAGAATTCACGGTATCTACAGAAGGCATCCCCTGAACAAACACACCAATAAATACAACCAAGCGAGAAGCAAACCACATGCATTGCATTCATTACAAAAAAGGTTACATGCATTCTCGGTTAGTTCAAATTGGTCAAACAAACACGTCTTGCTCACCTCAAAAATTGCATAATCGCATGCTCTGTTCTCACCCACTACACATCCCCCTTCAGCCCAATATCTAAACATCCAAAGCCTGATCTTCAGAGGGATAGCAGAAAATCAAAGAGATCGAGCCTCTTCCACTACAGAACTACCATGTGCATCAGTGACCAAAATGAAAAGAAGCAATCCTTTCCATATCGTGGGGTCACCATGCGGGAGTTGTCACTCCCTAAAAGTCCCAAGATCCAGGAGCCAATCACCAAGCCGACCTCACTTGAGAATCACTACCCCGACAGCGACCCCAACAGCTAAACCCTCTTCAAGGCCGATAGTAATGGGATGAGCTTCATGAGCCATGAGCTAATTCGACTCAAGCGAGACTAGGTGTAGCCTTACCACTCATGCATTGCATCCAAAAACAAAACAAACGCAAAAAAAAAAAAAAAACATTCAATCAACCATCTCCATTCATCATTTTCAGCATTTCATGCATCCTATACATAGTAATTCCGTATTACCACAATACATCGCATGGTGGATAATCGCATTCGCATACTCCCATACCGAAATGACATCTTCGGGAAAATTGTGAGAGATTGATTGAATAGAGTGTGAACCACTTAACTCTCGACCCATCAATGAACACAAGGGTCTAATCAAAATCAGCACCTCAAACCAAGTGAGTAGTGTGCGAAGAGCGGTATTTTCCTTTGAATTTCAAATGAATGTTTTGGACAATCCACTGAGCGATGAGGGAAGTAGAGAGAGCCAATCGAGGTAAAACCATGAGCGACATGTGCATTCCTTTAGCACATGGAGAGGCACAATACAGAGTGAAATCAATGTCGATAATCAGGATACAAACTGTGATTCACGCAAAGATCTGAGAATAGTAAGAAAACAATCATTGACTAACGAGAATGATGAGGCACTTAGGATCAAAATCTCCACAAGGCCAAAAAGCTTTCATTTTCCCGAACATAACTCCTTAGTGAGCCCCGCTGAGCCTTTCAGGAAAAACTTTTTTTTTTTTTTTTACAAAAAAAATCTCCACAACATGCTACTCCACATATACATACTTACCCTTGCAATAGAGGATATTGAAGGAGCCGGAGCCATGGTCTCTCTCCCACCATCTTCCCAAGAACAAAAAACAAAAATGTCCAAAGCAATCATTGAGTCAAGGCAACTCCAGAGTCGAACGCCAACAAGAACATCAAAAAATGTTCAAGAAGATCGATAAGTCAATGCAACTTCGAAGCTGAAAGCCGAAATACAAAGCAAAGAATGCTTGAGAAAGTCGATAAGCCTATGCAATTCCAAAAGCAAGACACAAAGAAGAAGATCACACACTGAAAAGGAAGAAGAAGAAAGTGAAAACTGTACACCAAAAGAGACAAGAAGGAGAAAACCGAATCCAAAGGACCAATGATGTCCCATAGAAATCAATAAAAGGTTATCAAAACCCGTCTAATCATTCCACGCATGGCAAAGGCAAAACATGCCCTCTATTGCGCAAAAGCTCCACAACTCCCCAAACAAATCCTCCGGTCCCATGTGATATACATCGCAGCCCTCAACCCCGTTATAACCCAATAAAAGACCTCTGACTCATTAGTTGATGAGCGTTGACTGAAAGTATCAAATCTGAAACATGAATCATAAGCTTCGTACTTGTTATCAACATTTCCCGTCATACCAAAGGGACTATGAGCGAATGAGTGCGACCTTACTTCACAAGGTCCTTTGAGTGTGAGTGACTATTTGATCTAAGCACCAAAACATGAATAGCTAAACCCATTGCAGGTGAGGAATTTGTGAGGATCGTAAAGTCCGGGATCTCAAAAAGAAATTCTCAGGAAAATACTGCTCCGAGCATCAAGAGTACCATCACACCGCTTTGCACACACACCATACTCACGAGAGATTAACCCACATCCTTCCATGGGAGGAAAGCGATTCACGCATTCAAGCTCAACAATCACTCAAAGCGAACCGAAGATGTCTTATATTCGTAAACCTCATAATAATAGAGGTAGAAAAACTGCATATGCATTTTGCATCTCTTCTAGCATTTAGTATTTGCATGCATCATAACCACCTCAAAAAAAAAAAAAAAAAAACTCCCCCTTCCTCCCCTCGGAGTCACATTGAAGCTATTCCGGAGCCACACCAAAGCCGTTCATCACCACAAAAAACATCAATCACATCAAAATTCACTAATCACATCAACCCAACATTCGACTCAAAATCCAATCCAAATGGAAACCCACCAACCATCCCGATAATCTTCACTCAAATTAAAACCCACCAACCATCCCAGGGCCGTTACTCACAATGGGGTCACGAATCATGACGGAGCCATCCCGGAGCCATGATGAGAACTACACCGAAGACATCCAACCAAGTTTTGGCAATTCAGAATGATACAAGTTCACCCACAGCAAATCCATCATATGGAGCCGACCGATCAGTCACCTCGAACTTCAACAACCACATCAAGACTATCGACCATTCTCAAGGTCACTGCCATATCAAAACCCACCAACCACCCCGGACCGTTGGCCACACCGGAGCCATCAGTGCCTACCAGAGCCATCGATGCATACTGGAGCCATCAACGCATGTTGGAGCCATCTCAGATCCTTAAAGCCATGCCGGAGCCATACCGGAGCCATCCCGAGAGTTTGACGTCACTATAGAGCCATCTGCTCACGCAAAAACCTACATCCACAAAAGGGAGTTTAATTCAATTAATACATTGGTTAATCACCTCACATCACATATCATCTGCATATACCCACAAAATTTGCTCACTATCTGACGCTTCTTTACACCCGCTAGACAGCTATTGCGCTACTAGTGCGGTCGATTTTTCATTTTACACCCGCTAGACAGCTATTGCGCTACTAGTGCGGTCGACCTTTCGTTTTACACCCGCTAGACAGCTATTGCGCTACTAGTGCGGTCGATTTCGTTTTACACCCGCTAGACAGCTATTGCGCTACTAGTGCGGTCGATTTTCGTTTACACCCGCTAGGCAGCTATTGCGCTACTAGTGCGGTCGACCTTTCGTTTTACACCCGCTAGACAGCTATTGCGCTACTAGTGCGGTCGACTTTTCGTTTTACACCCGCTAGACAGCTATTGCGCTACTAGTGCGGTCGACTTTTCATTTTACACCCGCTAGACAGCTATTGCGCTACTAGTGCGGTCGACCTTTTTTTACACCCGCTAGACAGCTATTGCGCTACTAGTGCGGTCGACCTTTCGTTTTACACCCGCTAGACAGCTATTGCGCTACTAGTGCGGTCGACCTTTCGTTTTACACCCGCTAGACAGCTATTGCGCTACTAGTGCGGTCGACTTTCGTTTTACACCCGCTAGACAGCTATTGCGCTACTAGTGCGGTCGACTTTTCGTTTTACACCCGCTAGACAGCTATTGCGCTACTAGTGCGGTCGACCTTTCGCTTTACACCCGCTAGGCTATTGCGCTACTAGTGCGGTCGACCTTTCGTTTACACCCGCTAGACAGCTATTGCGCTACTAGTGCGGTCAAACTTTCGTTTTACACCCGCTAGACAGCTATTGCGCTACTAGTGCGGTCGACTTTTCGTTTTACACCCGCTAGGCAGCTATTGCGCTACTAGTGCGGTCGACTTTTCATTTTACACCCGCTAGACAGCTATTGCGCTACTAGTGCGGTCGACCTTTCGTTTTACACCCGCTAGACAGCTATTGCGCTACTAGTGCGGTCGACGTTTCGTTTTACACCCGCTAGACAGCTATTGCGCTACTAGTGCGGTCGACTTTTCGTTTTACACCCGCTAGACAGCTATTGCGCTACTAGTGCGGTCGACTTTTCGTTTTACACCCGCTAGACAGCTATTGCGCTACTAGTGCGGTCGACTTTCGCTTTACACCCGCTAGGCAGCTATTGCGCTACTAGTGCGGTCGACCTTTCGTTTACACCCGCTAGGCAGCTATTGCGCTACTAGTGCGGTCAAACTTTTCGTTTTACACCCGCTAGACAGCTATTGCGCTACTAGTGCGGTCGACTTTTCGTTTTACACCCGCTAGGCAGCTATTGCGCTACTAGTGCGGTCGACTTTTCATTTTACACCCGCTAGACTTTGCGCTACTAGTGCGGTCGACATTTCATTTTACACCCGCTAGACAGCTATTGCGCTACTAGTGCGGTCGACGTTTCGTTTTACACCCGCTAGACAGCTATTGCGCTACTAGTGCGGTCGACTTTTCGTTTTACACCCGCTAGACAGCTATTGCGCTACTAGTGCGGTCGACTTTTCGTTTTACACCCGCTAGACAGCTATTGCGCTACTAGTGCGGTCGACCTTTCGCTTTACACCCGCTAGGCAGCTATTGCGCTACTAGTGCGGTCGACCTTTCGTTTTACACCCGCTAGACAGCTATTGCGCTACTAGTGCGGTCAAACTTTTCGTTTTACACCCGCTAGACAGCTATTGCGCTACTAGTGCGGTCGACTTTTCGTTTTACACCCGCTAGGCAGCTATTGCGCTACTAGTGCGGTCGACTTTTCATTTTACACCCGCTAGACAGCTTTTGCGCTACTAGTGCGGTCGACATTTCATTTTACACCCGCTAGACAGCTATTGCGCTACTAGTATGGTACCGAATTTTCATTCTAGGCTCGTCATAAGCCCTAGGGCTGGATATCAAGAGGTCCAGTTGAGGCACTCCTAAGTCCTCGTGCACTCTAAACCAAAACATTGTTAGTATCATAGGCTCGTCATAAGTCCTATGGCTAGATATCAAGAGGTCTAGTTGAGGCTCGTCATAAGTCCTCGTACTTTCAATTGCATTATAGGCTTGTCATGAGTCCTATAGTTAGGTGTCAAGAGGTCTAACTGAGGCTCGTCATAAGTCCTCGTACTTTAATCACATTCATACACTCACGATCGCATCCAATCAAATCACAAGCCGTAGTGAGAATTTTTGCGCCCCGTCAACCTTGATCCAATTCTGCAAGGGCTTGCAAAATTGAATCAAGGGGAGCCATCTGTAGACACCAAAAATTCTCACCCCATAAAGCAAATTGCAGAATAAGAAACACAATAAGAGGGGTCGTCGCCTTTCTTTGTCAAACGTATTGACGTGCGTGCCAAAATGAAACCATCGTTTTATAGTTTTTTTCGAAGCATTTCATAAAACACGATTTTGCAAAAATGAATTTCCAAATAACAATCCGGTTTTAAACCCATCCCTTTTTAGAGTTTATACCGTTTGAATTAGAGCTCTTATATTATTTCTCTCATGTATATATCGAATTCTGTCATAGCTTAATTGGTTAGAAGCTACACAAATGATGCCAAAGGTCTCAGGTTCGAGTCCAGATTTGACGTTTTGGTGGGTTTTGTTTTGTTTCTTGCTTGATTTCATTACAGTCCAACCGAACTGGGCTTCGAGATAGACCAAACGTGGCCAAACCCGCCCCCATCATTATCAAATAAAGGCCCAGCTCTTTCTCACAAAAGTCCTGACCCATTCTCAAACCTCTCTATTATAAAACAACAGTAATCCAAAAAACCCTACAGTAGCAAGACTGCAGCCGACAACTTGCACCCGATCATCTTCTTCTTTCCCAGTTTTGCTTCACAACCGTAACGAAATTCCAAACCCAGAAGAAAATCCTTCAACCTAGAACGAGCCCTTCATTCACGGCGATCTCTCCTTCATCCGTTTATTTCTCTAGCCGAAACAAGAACACCCATACTCTTTCCCTCATCCTCTTCAGTTGCCGGCGACTTCACAACCCAACTGGCGACAAGGAGCACACCTGTGCTACGCCTTCTTCATGCTCTTCACCGGTAATTTAGTAACTCAACTGGCGAACAAGAAACATACAAGTTCCTCCTCTTCCCGACGTTAATTTTACTAACCCAATCTGGCGAACACAACACACTCTCCTCTACCCTTCAAATTTCAAATCCACGCCGGAAAATCAAATACCCACACTCCATCCCTCTTGTTCCTCTGTCGATCTACAAATCCATGTTGTATCATCTTTCACAATCCGAAGTTGTAACTAGAGTAACTCTTGGTGTCGATTCTCTGTACTCTGAAACTCACCGCGGCTGCGAATCCCTTGATTTCTGATGAATCTCGAGCCACCCTTGCGAATACTTCTGTGTTTCGCTCCGATTTTGGTGTTTTGAAGGACTCACGGTGGTCACAAAGTCGACCTCGCGGATTAGTGACCATCATTTACTGCTATCATCTACTGATGTCAAAATCTGTCTTCACCGACGGTCACCTACCATTCACTGAATACGGTTTGACGCTCCTTCCCTTGCTCTTTCCAAATCTGTTACTATCATTAAATTTATTTGGCTTGCTTGAATTTCCGGTTTACTGGGCATTTCGGGTCTATCCCGACGTCCTGATTTGGTTCCAACAGAGGCACTGATAAACAATAAGTTGGGTTTGAACGACGACACAATTTGCGATTTGCTTAATTCTGAAACTCTAGTTCTGATGACAATGAACCGGCGTTAACTCACCGACGTTGTTGAGGCTCTGACTCTAATGCTTATCTCTTTGACCCACGAGTGCTGATGTTGACTTGTTAATCTCTCTGTTTCTGATGTTATCGGTTGAGCTAATTTGACCCTTAATGACACTTTGCCGAGATATTCATGATTTGTAAGCCATTCTGCTGTGTCGCCTCAAGTCATTCGAATTGTGTTTAGACCTGATAAACCTAAGGAATTTGATGGCCGCTCGCTGTAGTTACTTGTTTTTGACCTCGGACAAACTCGTGGATCTGATTCATCGTTTTTACTGCAAGTATATTTGGTTGTGATTATAATTCTCCGGGTCTTCGACTCTTTCCGGCCTTTGAGAACTGAAGCCCATGTTCCTATGTTACCAACCTGTCTAACGATACTTTGATTGCTGATGATTTACTCTTTAGTTTGGTGGATTCTCAATGACCTGATTTGGGCTGATTTATCACCAGTCCGTTGGTGACTTATTGGTCTGACATATGCCCTTTTCACTAAGGACTTAATTCTGATTACGCTTTGTTTTTTGCGCTTTGGCTGAGGTACTGTTGGATTTGGGCTGCCTGTTTGAGTTGGAGTTGATCTGGATTTCGCGTGTGACTGTACCAATGTGCTTTGGGCTTGGTACCTCGGCTTGCTCACTACATTTGGTTTCATGTTGGGCTGAGGTACAAATGCAATCAATCTGACCTACGTGGGCTGCTTGGAATGGGCTTGATGCTTCCTATTGGGTTTGGAAATTCTATCTTTCGACCTTTACTATTGATTCAATCACCTCTGGTAATTAATTGTCCCTTGCGCATTGATACCGGTTTGGAAATTAGATTGAACCTAGCATTACTTGACCCTCGCGTTTAGATAAGAGCATGAATTGGGTTATAGTTGCCCCATGTTATAATTGTTAAGACAAATCACTCATTGGTTGGATGGTAACTTATTAATTTTTCATCTTAGAGGGAAATGATATAAACCCTTCTAGGTATGATCCCACATGACTCACAACCCATCTTCTTGATACTACACTTTGGTTTGAGTCATAATCTAAGACGTTTGAATTAATTTGAGTAGCAACCCAATGCTTGATTTATCTTACAATCTTTAGCATTTGTTGGCAGCTTGAAACTCTTTTCTATGTTCTCGGTTGGGTGTGGGAGATGATTAAATTGCCCCCTTTCCTCCCATTGAGAGAGGCCGTATGATCCCATTGCACACACCCCAACCCTCTTATATTTCATTACTAATTAATCTTGTGTCTCTTTGTCTGTGTTCCATGGCATGTACGTATTGCTTGAGGAACGAGGAACCGCTTGGGGACTAAGGAGCTGGACCTTGGCTAGGACTAGTGGAGCCTCCCTTCAAACGTGAAAAAACGGTTTGGTGTATCTCTTCGGATCTCCTTCAACTCGAGTGAGGCGGCGTCGATGTGACCCCCCATAGCAGCTCTCTCTAAATTCAACACTTTAATTCTTATCATGAGTTGTAATCTGTCTATTATTTGTGCTATCTCTTATAGTTTTGGATTTCATTATTTTGTGTATTTGTGATTTGATTATATTTATTCTGTCTATCTTTCGTACATATTCTTTGAATGCATGTTTATACACATCTGGCTCTATTATACATTGGACGTTTTATTTGTCATTTTCATCTTATAAATTGATAGATTAGCTTAGCACAGATGGCCATAGAATAGCCTTTAGGTTTGCCAACTTTTTATGGACATCGAGTCCAGTTTAGAGAAGCTCTAGGTCCGGGGATGTTTCTCACTCAAACGGGCCGTAGAGTCTGGTCGGTGGGAATGCCCTTCCTTTGTAAAAATTTCCAAACAATCCATAATTATCAGAATAAACCCACAATCAATGATTCGTTTCAACCAATAAAAATCCAATTAAAAACCCAAAACTCAATTCCAAATTCAGCCCAAAAAGTCAATTTCAAATCGATTTCTCTCATCGAATACTCCTCAAATCAATCTCTCACACTCTCTCATCAAACACCCTTCAGATCAACCTCTCTCATCTAACACCCTTCAGATCAACCTCTCATCTAACACTCTTCAAAAATCAATCTCTCTCACACTCTCATCAAGCACTCTACAAAATCAATCTCGCTCATACTCTCATCAAGCACTCTACAAATCAATCTCTTGCACACTCTAGCCCCAAACATACTTCAAGATCAACCCCCCATTCACTCATCGAACACATTTCAAAAGCAATCCTTCCCTGCTCACTCATCAAACCCTCTTCATACACATTTCAAAATACATTCCAATCCAATGTCAATCCCAACTGCAAATCATCCAGTTTGAGGCCCAACAATCATCTTAGTTTGAGGCCCAACAATCATCTTAGTTTGAGGCCCAACAATCATTTCAAGTTGAGGCCCAACAATCAAATTCAATCGAGGCCCAATTTGAAACCCAATCCGAGGACCAAATCAAAAGGCCCAAATCGGTCCAGTTTTCAAATCCTAAATCGGACCCAAATCACGAAGCTCATTCTGGCCCAATTTCCAAGGCTCACTCCGACCCAATTTCCAAGGCTCACTCCGACCCAATTTCCAAGGCTCATTTGACCCAATTTCCAAAGTCCAATCCGGCCCATATTTCAAGGCCCAATCCGGTCCAACTTCCAAGGCCCAATCCGGCCCATTTTTCAAGGGCCAATCTGACCCATCCTCTGAAGCCCAGTTCGGCCCAAATTCAACCCAAACCTGATCCATTTCAATTCAATTCAACCCAATTCATTTCAATTCAAACCCGATCCAATTCAATTTCACTTCAGTCCCAAATAATTCCAAACAGACTCAAATGTCTCAACAGCTCAACAGACTCGAAGGTCTCAACAGCTCAACAGACTCGAACGTCTCAGCAGCTCAAAAGACTCTCAACAGCTCAACAGACTCGAAGGTCTCAACAGCTCGACAGACTCGAACGTTTCAGCAGCTCAACAGACTCGAAGGTCTCAGCAGCTCAACAGACTTGAATATCTCAACAGTTCTATAGAGTTGAACATCTCAGTAGACTCATCAAACTCAAACACTTCAAAAAACCCTCAGCTCCTCAAAACCCGAACCTCCTGAAGTTGATAACCCTTTCAAGCCTCGAACGCCTCATAGACCCGAGCGTCTCACAAACCTTGATCTCCCATACCCCCACCTACATGAACATCCCAAATGTCTCAGAGACCCGAGCGTCTCACAGACTAACCTCTCAAGTACCTCTCAAACATCTCAAAAACCTTCAAACACCCAAAAAACGTGAACTACGTAAGGTCTGATCTCAACAGGGAGTTGAGTACGTAGGCAACCCACATAGGGTGCGACCCCACATCCATCAAAATGCCATTTTTTACTCAGCCATCTCACCTTCAAACCACCCCGTATTGTCTCACAGACCCGAGCGTCTCACAGACTTTGTTATCCCAATGATTCGAATATCTCACAGACCAGAGCATCTCACAGACCCGAGCGTCCCCACAGATCCGAATGTCTCACAGACTTCGACATCTCAAGCTTTCACAAATCTCATTGACCCGAGCGTCTCATAGATTACAACATCCCACACATCAAACATCTCATTAGGATTCAAACATCTCGTAAAAACTCTCAAATCTCAAACAACATTCAAATGTCTCCAAGCTCCACAAACATCAAAACTTCCAAATCCTCGAATATCCTGAACTACGTACGGTCTGATCTCAACAGGGAGTTGAGTACGTAGGCAACCCATCTAGGGTGCGACCCCATTCCAAACAAAAAACCCCTTTCCCCTCTAAGGTGGCTCTCATATCTTTCGAAACGCTCGAACCTTCTTCGGCTCCAACAAACTTTAAACCATCAGACTTCAAGTCTTGTCTATTCACTCAACCTCCGACTCTTTCCAAATCTTCATTCTATACTCATCAGAATTCGTCAATTCTTCTTCTTGGCGCTAGCTTGGCAGAAAAGCTTGCCTCATCCACTCGTTTACTCTCTTCCCATCCTAATCCTATCCTTGGCTTTTAATTGAATCTCTCTAATAAGGTTTTGAAAGAAGACAATCCTGACAATTGGAGACCGAGGTTTCCTCGGGCACCAATCCGAAGTTGGTCGTTGCCACTTCTGAGGGGTGTAACCCAGTGCGAACCCACAACAGAATCTCTGCAAATGACAGATAGTCCTATCCATAGGCAACAAATCACAGAGTCAATTAACGGTTCTTAGAACCCTTCTCATTCCTTCCTAGTTCCTTAGGTCAAACTAGGTGGCGACTCTAGTCAATTCCGCCTTATAGAGGCATAAGTCCGCGTGGAGCCCATCGAGAGCGGGTGTAGTGCACACTTGCATTCCCCTTTATGCTTTCTGGGAAAGACGGACGATGTAGTAGGTATTTGAGGGCTGCCATGAATAACGGGTTTTCACCCTCCACAGAATGGCAATTTCTAGGATCTAGGCTTTCAGCTAGTTCGTATTTTAATAGACCCCCTCATACCGAAAAATCACCCTCCACAGAATGGCGACTCTGCTGGGGAAAACTTGAGTAAGTTTTTCTCATAAACTTGGTCAAGGAAGACTGAACTCCATTCAAAATTGTCGGATCCCCAACTTCTTTCAAAACCTTCAAGAGATTCATTTCCAAGCCTTTAGGATTACTCTACTCCACACTTAGAGTGTGCTTTGTGAGGATAGAGGATGTTTAGAGTTCGAAATTGACTTTGATTACATGTGTGCTTCGACCTTTGCATGCTTCACTTTGTTTACTATTGTGTGTTTATGTCTTATGTTCACTGCTTCATTCATGATATAATTGCTGTTTTGGTTTGTAAATGGGGCCTTCGTAGAAAGGAGCCAACCCATTGTTGCATCGGGTAGTTTAGGAGCATGCATTCCTCTGTGTCACCTACTATCTGCGGGCGGGATTAACAATTGGTCCACAATTGATTCCCTCTGAGTATGGGTCCTTCGTAGTAAGGAGTAAACCCACGAGGTGGTATGGCCGTAGTTGTCTACACCTTGAACAACTCAGGATCCTTTCAAACACCTTTTCGAGTCAAAGCCAGCATATAGTAAGCTATGAGCCTTCAGTGTCCAGCTGCCTTATCCAGGTCTAGGATGGGTTTATGGTAGTTGCCCCCTTGTATGCCGCCTGTCTGACCACCTTTTGCTTACCCTGAAGATTGCATGGGCTCAGTTCTCCATGTTCCTCTGCACCACGGGTGTCTTTAAAGCCCAATGTCGCGCTACAAATTCATAGAGGATCCCGTATTTACGGATACCCATACATGACATAGCGTAGTCAGCGAATAATTTGGACTTTAGACACACCTTATCGTGCAGACGACGGGGACCGGACCCATGCAGTACTTCCCCAGTTTCCCGAAAAGTGAGTATGTTGTGATAATCCCCGGCCGTGGCTCGTGTGACTGTATCACTTCGGGTATCCTGACCTTTCGAACTTAAGCACTCCGGTTTTTCTTGATGACGTGCCCCACAAGGCATAACAGAGATAAATCCCGAGAGATGAACAGTGAAGGGACGACGGTTCCCCCGGTGGTATGGAAGCATCAGTTGACCTGGAAGGTGATTATCCCAATCATTCACACTCAGCTCCACATAAAATCAGCCACGATTTTCACTTTGCGCTTATATCTATGTGTGATCACGTTTCAAAAATTAGCAAAAATCAGAAAATGAATCATGTCGATTGCTCTAATGAAACATCTTCAAAATCATCCATTTCAAATGATTTTAAAAAACAATGATTTTCAAAATTGTTATTTCCAAAACAGTTTTCAAAACCAGATTCAATCAAAGTCTTCCAGAAAACAATTTTTATCAAACAACTGGCAAAAAACAAATTTCAAAAATCTACTGTTTACAAATTATTTTCAAACACTACTTCCCATGAATTTCATTTCAAAAACCTACTTTTTACAAACGAATTTCAAACAACATTCTTCACCAACTTTGTTTCTTAATGGTTTTCGAAAATAGTTTTCAAAGTTGATTTTCACAAATGTATTTCAAAATAAATGATTTAGTCCCCATGTTGCGACCTGCTATTTTTGAAGCTCAACCCACCTTCAAGAGCAGCGGTTATTACTGTGGAGCGTACTAATCATTTCGTGTTTTCATAACAGTGGTGGATTTTCACAATGATTTTGTGCTCGATCATCCACCTTTCCTTTCTCAAACATATCCCTCATTCCTTCAACGGAGCAAGTGAAGCAACATGAAGATCAACTAGCGGATTGAGCCGAAAGCTAGAGGCGCACCTGCCCGTGGAGCTAGCCGAGCGACAGGAAGACCAACACCAACCGTTCAAATACAATATTAGAGTTGCACCAACCCGGATCAAGCGACATGAAGATTAGGAACACCTGTTCGAGCTCAAACTGTTGAGAGTCAGAAGAACACCAACCCGTTCTGTATGATCACAATACCACTTCGAAGCAAGAGCCCGAAGACGAAGCGGAAGAGTTCAGAAGGAGTTTAGCTCAAATTTCCCCCCTTTAATGACTTTTAGAATTGATGTATAGGTTTTCCCCTAGCATTCTTTCTCTCTTGTCCATTTCTGAATAGATTACATGTATAGGTTTACACATACCCTTTGAATTTATTTAGATCAAAGTGTATAGGGTTCCCCGCTCCCTATTTTATTTGCGAATGATCGAGCATCAAAATTTCTATTGAGAAAATCCACCACCTTGAAAACACGCGTTTTCAAAATTGTTTTTCTAAAACTTGGTTTCTTTTGGCATGCACGAATAAAGAGAAGAATGAATAAGGAACGACTCCTCACAGTTATATAGCATTCATTAACTTTGCTTTATGGGGCGAGAATTCACGGTATCTACAGAAGGCATCCCCTGAACAAACACACCAATAAATACAACCAAGCGAGAAGCAAACCACATGCATTGCATTCATTACAAAAAAGGTTACATGCATTCTCGGTTAGTTCAAATTGGTCAAACAAACACGTCTTGCTCACCTCAAAAATTGCATAATCGCATGCTCTGTTCTCACCCACTACACATCCCCCTTCAGCCCAATATCTAAACATCCAAAGCCTGATCTTCAGAGGGATAGCAGAAAATCAAAGAGATCGAGCCTCTTCCACTACAGAACTACCATGTGCATCAGTGACCAAAATGAAAAGAAGCAATCCTTTCCATATCGTGGGGTCACCATGCGGGAGTTGTCACTCCCTAAAAGTCCCAAGATCCAGGAGCCAATCACCAAGCCGACCTCACTTGAGAATCACTACCCCGACAGCGACCCCAACAGCTAAACCCTCTTCAAGGCCGATAGTAATGGGATGAGCTTCATGAGCCATGAGCTGAATTCGACTCAAGCGAGACTAGGTGTAGCCTTACCACTCATGCATTGCATCCA
This sequence comes from Limonium bicolor, assembly GCA_023374045.1. NCBI lineage: Eukaryota > Viridiplantae > Streptophyta > Magnoliopsida > Caryophyllales > Plumbaginaceae > Limonium > Limonium bicolor. Next base: position 221,771,659 of record CM041782.1, read on the forward strand.
AAAACAAAAAAACGCAAAAAAAAAAAAAAACATTCAATCAACCATCTCCATTCATCATTTTCAGCATTTCATGCATCCTATACATAGTAATTCCGTATTACCACAATACATCGCATGGTGGATAATCGCATTCGCATACTCCCATACCGAAATGACATCTTCGGGAAAATTGTGAGAGATTGATTGAATAGAGTGTGAACCACTTAACTCTCGACCCATCAATGAACACAAGGGTCTAATCAAAATCAGCACCTCAAACCAAGTGAGTAGTGTGCGAAGAGCGGTATTTTCCTTTGAATTTCAAATGAATGTTTTGGACAATCCACTGAGCGATGAGGGAAGTAGAGAGAGCCAATCGAGGTAAAACCATGAGCGACATGTGCATTCCTTTAGCACATGGAGAGGCACAATACAGAGTGAAATCAATGTCGATAATCAGGATACAAACTGTGATTCACGCAAAGATCTGAGAATAGTAAGAAAACAATCATTGACTAACGAGAATGATGAGGCACTTAGGATCAAAATCTCCACAAGGCCAAAAAGCTTTCATTTTCCCGAACATAACTCCTTAGTGAGCCCCGCTGAGCCTTTCAGGAAAAACTTTTTTTTTTTTTTTTTTTTTACAAAAAAAATCTCCACAACATGCTACTCCACATATACATACTTACCCTTGCAATAGAGGATATTGAAGGAGCCGGAGCCATGGTCTCTCTCCCACCATCTTTCCCAAGAACAAAAAACAAAAATGTCCAAAGCAATCATTGAGTCAAGGCAACTCCAGAGTCGAACGCCAACAAAACATCAAAAAATGTTCAAGAAGATCGATAAGTCAATGCAACTTCGAAGCTGAAAGCCGAAATACAAAGCAAAGAATGCTTGAGAAAGTCGATAAGCCTATGCAATTCCAAAAGCAAGACACAAAGAAGAAGATCACACACTGAAAAGGAAGAAGAAGAAAGTGAAAACTGTACACCAAAAGAGACAAGAAGGAGAAAACCGAATCCAAAGGACCAATGATGTCCCATAGAAATCAATAAAAGGTTATCAAAACCCGTCTAATCATTCCACGCATGGCAAAGGCAAAACATGCCCTCTATTGCGCAAAAGCTCCACAACTCCCCAAACAAATCCTCCGGTCCCATGTGATATACATCGCAGCCCTCAACCCCGTTATAACCCAATAAAAGACCTCTGACTCATTAGTTGATGAGCGTTGACTGAAAGTATCAAATCTGAAACATGAATCATAAGCTTCGTACTTGTTATCAACATTTCCCGTCATACCAAAGGGACTATGAGCGAATGAGTGCGACCTTACTTCACAAGGTCCTTTGAGTGTGAGTGACTATTTGATCTAAGCACCAAAACATGAATAGCTAAACCCATTGCAGGTGAGGAATTTGTGAGGATCGTAAAGTCCGGGATCTCAAAAAGAAATTCTCAGGAAAATACTGCTCCGAGCATCAAGAGTACCATCACACCGCTTTGCACACACGACCATACTCACGAGAGATTAACCCACATCCTTCCATGGGAGGAAAGCGATTCACGCATTCAAGCTCAACAATCACTCAAAAGCGAACCGAAGATGTCTTATATTCGTAAACCTCATAATAATAGAGGTAGAAAAACTGCATATGCATTTTGCATCTCTTCTAGCATTTAGTATTTGCATGCATCATAACCACCTCAAAAAAAAAAAAAAAAAAACTCCCCCTTCCTCCCCTCGGAGTCACATTGAAGCTATTCCGGAGCCACACCAAAGCCGTTCATCACCACAAAAAACATCAATCACATCAAAATTCACTAATCACATCAACCCAACATTCGACTCAAAATCCAATCCAAATGGAAACCCACCAACCATCCCGATAATCTTCACTCAAATTAAAACCCACCAACCATCCCAGGGCCGTTACTCACAATGGGGTCACGAATCATGACGGAGCCATCCCGGAGCCATGATGAGAACTACACCGAAGACATCCAACCAAGTTTTGGCAATTCAGAATGATAACAAGTTCACCCACAGCAAATCCATCATATGGAGCCGACCGATCAGTCACCTCGAACTTCAACAACCACATCACTATCGACCATTCTCAAGGTCACTGCCATATCAAAACCCACCAACCACCCCGGACCGTTGGCCACACCGGAGCCATCAGTGCCTACCAGAGCCATCGATGCATACTGGAGCCATCAACGCATGTTGGAGCCATCTCAGATCCTTAAAGCCATGCCGGAGCCATACCGGAGCCATCCCGAGAGTTTGACGTCACTATAGAGCCATCTGCTCACGCAAAAACCTACATCCACAAAAGGGAGTTTAATTCAATTAATACATTGGTTAATCACCTCACATCACATATCATCTGCATATACCCACAAAATTTGCTCACTATCTGACGCTTCTTTACACCCGCTAGACAGCTATTGCGCTACTAGTGCGGTCGATTTTTCATTTTACACCCGCTAGACAGCTATTGCGCTACTAGTGCGGTCGACCTTTCGTTTTACACCCGCTAGACAGCTATTGCGCTACTAGTGCGGTCGATTTCGTTTTACACCCGCTAGACAGCTATTGCGCTACTAGTGCGGTCGATTTTTCGTTTTACACCCGCTAGACAGCTATTGCGCTACTAGTGCGGTCGACCTTTCGTTTTACACCCGCTAGACAGCTATTGCGCTACTAGTGCGGTCGACTTTTCGTTTTACACCCGCTAGACAGCTATTGCGCTACTAGTGCGGTCGACTTTTCATTTTACACCCGCTAGACAGCTATTGCGCTACTAGTGCGGTCGACCTTTCGTTTTACACCCGCAGCTATTGCGCTACTAGTGCGGTCGACCTTTCGTTTTACACCCGCTAGACAGCTATTGCGCTACTAGTGCGGTCGACGTTTCGTTTTACACCCGCTAGACAGCTATTGCGCTACTAGTGCGGTCGACTTTTCGTTTTACACCCGCTAGACAGCTATTGCGCTACTAGTGCGGTCGACTTTTCGTTTTACACCCGCTAGACAGCTATTGCGCTACTAGTGCGGTCGACCTTTTCGTTTACACCCGCTAGGCAGCTATTGCGCTACTAGTGCGGTCGACCTTTCGTTTTACACCCGCTAGACAGCTATTGCGCTACTAGTGCGGTCAAACTTTTCGTTTTACACCCGCTAGACAGCTATTGCGCTACTAGCGCGGTCGACTTTTCGTTTTACACCCGCTAGGCAGCTATTGCGCTACTAGTGCGGTCGACTTTTCATTTTACACCCGCTAGACAGCTATTGCGCTACTAGTGCGGTCGACCTTTCGTTTTACACCCGCTAGACAGCTATTGCGCTACTAGTGCGGTCGACTTTCGTTTTACACCCGCTAGACAGCTATTGCGCTACTAGTGCGGTCGACTTTTCGTTTTACACCCGCTAGACAGCTATTGCGCTACTAGTGCGGTCGACTTTTCGTTTTACACCCGCTAGACAGCTATTGCGCTACTAGTGCGGTCGACCTTTCGCTTTACACCCGCTAGGCAGCTATTGCGCTACTAGTGCGGTCGACCTTTCGTTTACACCCGCTAGACAGCTATTGCGCTACTAGTGCGGTCAAACTTTTCGTTTTACACCCGCTAGACAGCTATTGCGCTACTAGTGCGGTCGACTTTTCGTTTTACACCCGCTAGGCAGCTATTGCGCTACTAGTGCGGTCGACTTTTCATTTTACACCCGCTAGACAGCTTTGCGCTACTAGTGCGGTCGACATTTCATTTTACACCCGCTAGACAGCTATTGCGCTACTAGTGCGGTCGACGTTTCGTTTTACACCCGCTAGACAGCTATTGCGCTACTAGTGCGGTCGACTTTTCGTTTTACACCCGCTAGACAGCTATTGCGCTACTAGTGCGGTCGACTTTTCGTTTTACACCCGCTAGACAGCTATTGCGCTACTAGTGCGGTCGACCTTTCGCTTTACACCCGCTAGGCAGCTATTGCGCTACTAGTGCGGTCGACCTTTCGTTTTACACCCGCTAGACAGCTATTGCGCTACTAGTGCGGTCAAACTTTTCGTTTTACACCCGCTAGACAGCTATTGCGCTACTAGTGCGGTCGACTTTTCGTTTTACACCCGCTAGGCAGCTATTGCGCTACTAGTGCGGTCGACTTTTCATTTTACACCCGCTAGACAGCTTTTGCGCTACTAGTGCGGTCGACATTTCATTTTACACCCTAGACAGCTATTGCGCTACTAGTATGGTACCGAATTTTCATTCTAGGCTCGTCATAAGCCCTAGGGCTGGATATCAAGAGGTCCAGTTGAGGCACTCCTAAGTCCGTGCACTCTAAACCAAAACATGTGTTATATCATAGGCTCGTCATAAGTCCTATGGCTAGATATCAAGAGGTCTAGTTGAGGCTCGTCATAAGTCCTCGTACTTTCAATTGCATTATAGGCTTGTCATGAGTCCTATAGTTAGGTGTCAAGAGGTCTAACTGAGGCTCGTCATAAGTCCTCGTACTTTAATCACATTCATACACTCACGATCGCATCCAATCAAATCACAAGCCGTAGTGAGAATTTTGGCGCCCCGTCAACCTTGATCCAATTCTGCAAGGGCTTGCAAAATTGAATCAAGGGGAGCCATCTGTAGACACCAAAAATTCTCACCCCATAAAGCAAATTGCAGAATAAGAAACACAATAAGAGGGGTCGTCGCCTTTCTTTGTCAAAACGTATTGACGTGCGTGCCAAAATGAAACCATCGTTTTATAGTTTTTTTCGAAGCATTTCATAAAACACGATTTTGCAAAAATGAATTTCCAAATAACAATCCGGTTTTAAACCCATCCCTTTTTAGAGTTTATACCGTTTGAATTAGAGCTCTTATATTATTTCTCTCATGTATATATCGAATTCTGTCATAGCTTAATTGGTTAGAAGCTACACAAATGATGCCAAAGGTCTCAGGTTCGAGTCCAGATTTGGACGTTTTGGTGGGTTTTGTTTTGTTTCTTGCTTGATTTCATTACAGTCCAACCGAACTGGGCTTCGAGATAGACCAAACGTGGCCAAACCCGCCCCCATCATTATCAAATAAAGGCCCAGCTCTTTCTCACAAAAGTCCTGACCCATTCTCAAACCTCTCTATTATAAAACAACAGTAATCCAAAAAACCCTACAGTAGCAAGACTGCAGCCGACAACTTGCACCCGATCATCTTCTTCTTTCCCAGTTTTGCTTCACAACCGTAACGAAATTCCAAACCCAGAAGAAATCCTTCAACCTAGAACGAGCCCTTCATTCACGGCGATCTCTCCTTCATCCGTTTATTTCTCTAGCCGAAACAAGAACACCCATACTCTTTCCCTCATCCTCTTCAGTTGCCGGCGACTTCACAACCCAACTGGCGACAAGGAGCACACCTGTGCTACGCCTTCTTCATGCTCTTCACCGGTAATTTAGTAACTCAACTGGCGAACAAGAAACATACAAGTTCCTCCTCTTCCCGACGTTAATTTACTAACCCAATCTGGCGAACACAAACACACTCTCCTCTACCCTTCAAATTTCAAATCCACGCCGGAAAATCAAATACCCACACTCCATCCCTCTTGTTCCTCTGTCGATCTACAAATCCATGTTGTATCATCTTTCACAATCCGAAGTTGTAACTAGAGTAACTCTTGGTGTCGATTCTCTGTACTCTGAAACTCACCGCGGCTGCGAATCCCTTGATTTCTGATGAATCTCGAGCCACCCTTGCGAATACTTCTGTGTTTCGCTCCGATTTTGGTGTTTTGAAGGACTCACGGTGGTCACAAAGTCGACCTCGCGGATTAGTGACCATCATTTACTGCTATCATCTACTGATGTCAAAATCTGTCTTCACCGACGGTCACCTACCATTCACTTGAATACGGTTGTGACGCTCCTTCCCTTGCTCTTTCCAAATCTGTTACTATCATTAAATTTATTTGGCTTGCTTGAATTTCCGGTTTACTGGGCATTTCGGGTCTATCCCGACGTCCTGATTTGGTTCCAACAGAGGCACTGATAAACAATAAGTTGGGTTTGAACGACGACACAATTTGCGATTTGCTTAATTCTGAAACTCTAGTTCTGATGACAATGAACCGGCGTTAACTCACCGACGTTGTTGAGGCTCTGACTCTAATGCTTATCTCTTTGACCCACGAGTGCTGATGTTGACTTGTTAATCTCTCTGTTTCTGATGTTATCGGTTGAGCTAATTTGACCCTTAATGACACTTTGCCGAGATATTCATGATTTGTAAGCCATTCTGGCTGTGTCGCCTCAAGTCATTCGAATTGTGTTTAGACCTGATAAACCTAAGGAATTTGATGGCCGCTCGCTGTAGTTACTTGTTTTTGACCTCGGACAAACTCGTGGATCTGATTCATCGTTTTTACTGCAAGTATATTTGGTTGTGATTATAATTCTCCGGGTCTTCGACTCTTTCCGGCCTTTGAGAACTGAAGCCCATGTTCCTATGTTACCAACCTGTCTAACGATACTTTGATTGCTGATGATTTACTCTTTAGTTTGGTGGATTCTCAATGACCTGATTTGGGCTGATTTATCACCAGTCCGTTGGTGACTTATTGGTCTGACATATGCCCTTTTCACTAAGGACTTAATTCTGATTACGCTTTGTTTTTTTGCGCTTTGGCTGAGGTACTGTTGGATTTGGGCTGCCTGTTTGAGTTGGAGTTGATCTTGGATTTCGCGTGTGACTGTACCAATGTGCTTTGGGCTTGGTACCGGCTTGCTCACTACATTTGGTTTCATGTTGGGCTGAGGTACAAATGCAATCAATCTGACCTACGTGGGCTGCTTGGAATGGGCTTGATGCTTCCTATTGGGTTTGGAAATTCTATCTTTCGACCTTTACTATTGATTCAATCACCTCTGGTAATTAATTGTCCCTTGCGCATTGATACCGGTTTGGAAATTAGATTGAACCTAGCATTACTTGACCCTCGCGTTTAGATAAGAGCATGAATTGGGTTATAGTTGCCCCATGTTATAATTGTTAAGACAAATCACTCATTGGTTGGATGGTAACTTATTAATTTTTCATCTTAGAGGGAAATGATATAAACCCTTCTAGGTATGATCCCACATGACTCACAACCCATCTTCTTGATACTACACTTTGGTTTGAGTCATAATCTAAGACGTTTGAATTAATTTGAGTAGCAACCCCAATGCTTGATTTATCTTACAATCTTTAGCATTTGTTGGCAGCTTGAAACTCTTTTCTATGTTCTCGGTTGGGGTGTGGGAGATGATTAAATTGCCCCCTTTCCTCCCATTGAGAGAGGCCGTATGATCCCATTGCACACACCCCAACCCTCTTATATTTCATTACTAATTAATCTTGTGTCTCTTTGTCTGTGTTCCATGGCATGTACGTATTGCTTGAGGAACGAGGAACCGCTTGGGGACTAAGGAGCTGGACCTTGGCTAGGACTACTGGAGCCTCCCTTCAAACGTGAAAAACGGTTGGTGTATCTCTTCGGATCTCCTTCAACTCGAGTGAGGCGGCGTCGATGTGACCCCCCATAGCAGCTCTCTCTAAATTCAACACTTTAATTCTTATCATGAGTTGTAATCTGTCTATTATTTGTGCTATCTCTTATAGTTTTGGATTTCATTATTTTGTGTATTTGTTGATTTGATTATATTTATTCTGTCTATCTTTCGTACATATTCTTTGAATGCATGTTTATACACATCTGGCTCTATTATACATTGGACGTTTTATTTGTCATTTTCATCTTATAAATTGATAGATTAGCTTAGCACAGATGGCCATAGAATAGCCTTTAGGTTTGCCAACTTATTTATGGACACATCGAGTCCAGTTTAGAGAAGCTTCTAGGTCCGGGGATGTTTCTCACTCAAACGGGCCGTAGAGTCTGGTCGGTGGGAATGCCCTTCCTTTGTAAAAATTTCCAAACAATCCATAATTATCAGAATAAAACCCACAATCAATGATTCGTTTCAACCAATAAAAATCCAATTAAAAACCCAAAACTCAATTCCAAATTCAGCCCAAAAAGTCAATTTCAAATCGATTTCTCTCATCGAATACTCCTCAAAATCAATCTCTCACACTCTCTCATCAAACACCCTTCAGATCAACCTCTCTCATCTAACACCCTTCAGATCAACCTCTCTCATCTAACACTCTTCAAAATCAATCTCTCTCACACTCTCATCAAGCACTCTACAAATCAATCTCTCTCATACTCTCATCAAGCACTCTACAAAATCAATCTCTTGCACACTCTAGCCCCAAACATACTTCAAGATCAACCCCCCATTCACTCATCGAACACATTTCAAAAGCAATCCTTCCCCTGCTCACTCATCAAACACTCTTCATACACATTTCAAAATTCATTCCAATCCAATGTCAATCCCAACTGCAAATCATCCAGTTTGAGGCCCAACAATCATCTTAGTTTGAGGCCCAACAATCATCTTAGTTTGAGGCCCAACAATCATTTCAAGTTGAGGCCCAACAATCAAATTCAATCGAGGCCCAATTTGAAACCCAATCCGAGGACCAAATCAAAAGGCCCAAATCGGTCCAGTTTTCAAATCCTAAATCGGACCCAAATCACGAAGCTCATTCTGGCCCAATTTCCAAGGCTCACTCCGACCCAATTTCCAAGGCTCACTCCGACCCAATTTCCAAGGCTCATTTTGACCCAATTTCCAAAGTCCAATCCGGCCCATATTTCAAGGCCCAATCCGGTCCAACTTCCAAGGCCCAATCCGGCCCATTTTTCAAGGGCAATCTGACCCATCCTCTGAAGCCCAGTTCGGCCCAAATTCAACCCAAACCTGATCCATTTCAATTCAATTCAACCCAATTCATTTCAATTCAAACCCGATCCAATTCAATTTCACTTCAGTCCCAAATAATTCCAAACAGACTCAAATGTCTCAACAGCTCAACAGACTCGAAGGTCTCAACAGCTCAACAGACTCGAACGTCTCAGCAGCTCAAAAGACTCTCAACAGCTCAACAGACTCGAAGGTCTCAACAGCTCGACAGACTCGAACGTTTCAGCAGCTCAACAGACTCGAAGGTCTCAGCAGCTCAACAGACTTGAATATCTCAACAGTTCTATAGAGTTGAACATCTCAGTAGACTCATCAAACTCAAACACTTCAAAAAACCCTCAGCTCCTCAAAAACCCGAACCTCCTGAAGTTGATAACCCTTTCAAGCCTCGAACGCCTCATAGACCCGAGCGTCTCACAAACCTTGATCTCCCATACCCCCACCTACATGAACATCCCAAATGTCTCAGAGACCCGAGCGTCTCACAGACTAACCTCTCAAGTACCTCTCAAACATCTCAAAAACCTTCAAACACCCAAAAAACGTGAACTACGTAAGGTCTGATCTCAACAGGGAGTTGAGTACGTAGGCAACCCACATAGGGTGCGACCCCACATCCATCAAAATGCCATTTTTTACTCAGCCATCTCACCTTCAAACCACCCCGTATTGTCTCACAGACCCGAGCGTCTCACAGACTTTGTTATCCCAATGATTCGAATATCTCACAGACCAGAGCATCTCACAGACCCGAGCGTCCCACAGATCCGAATGTCTCACAGACTTCGACATCTCAAGCTTTCAAACATCTCATTGACCCGAGCGTCTCATAGATTACAACATCCCACACATCAAACATCTCATTAGGATTCAAACATCTCGTAAAAACTCTCAAATCTCAAACAACATTCAAATGTCTCCAAGCTCCACAAACATCAAAACTTCCAAATCCTCGAATATCCTGAACTACGTACGGTCTGATCTCAACAGGGAGTTGAGTACGTAGGCAACCCATCTAGGGTGCGACCCCATTCCAAACAAAAAACCCCTTTCCCCTCTAAGGTGGCTCTCATATCTTTCGAAACGCTCGAACCTTCTTCGGCTCCAACAAACTTTAAACCATCAGACTTCAAGTCTTGTCTATTCACTCAACCTCCGACTCTTTCCAAATCTTCATTCTATACTCATCAGAATTCGTCAATTCTTCTTCTTGGCGCTAGCTTGGCAGAAAAGCTTGCCTCATCCACTCGTTTACTCTCTTCCCATCCTAATCCTATCCTTGGCTTTTAATTGAATCTCTCTAATAAGGTTTTGAAAGAAGACAATCCTGACAATTGGAGACCGAGGTTTCCTCGGGCACCAATCCGAAGTCGTGGTCGTTGCCACTTCTGAGGGGTGTAACCCAGTGCGAACCCACAACAGAATCTCTGCAAATGACCAGATAGTCCTATCCATAGGCAACAAATCAACAGAGTCAATTAACGGTTCTTAGAACCCTTCTCCTTCCTTCCTAGTTCCTTAGGTCAAACTAGGTGGCGACTCTAGTCAATTCCGCCTTATAGAGGCATAAGTCCGCGTGGAGCCCATCGAGAGCGGGTGTAGTGCACACTTGCATTCCCCTTTATGCTTTCTGGGAAAGACGGACGATGTAGTAGGTATTTGAGGGCTGCCATGAATAACGGGTTTGCACCCTCCACAGAATGGCAATTTCTAGGATCTAGGCTTCTCAGCTAGTTCGTATTTTAATAGACCCCCCTCATACCGAAAAATCACCCTCCACAGAATGGCGACTCTGCTGGGGAAAACTTGAGTAAGTTTTTCTCATAAACTTGGTCAAGGAAGACTGAACTCCATTCAAAATTGTCGGAATCCCCAACTTCTTTCAAAACCTTCAAGAGATTCATTTCCAAGCCTTTAGGATTACTCTACTCCACACTTAAGTGTGCTTTGTGAGGATAGTTAGGACAATGTTTAGAGTTTGAAATTGACTTTGATTATCGCATGTGTGCTTTTGACCTCTGCATGCTTCACTCTTGTTTACTATTGTGTGTTTATTGTCTTATGTTCACTGCTTCATTCATGATATAATTGCCTGTTTATGGTTTGTAAATGGGGCCTTCGTAGAAAGGAGCCAACCCATTGTTGCATCGGGTAGTTTAGGAGCATGCATTCCTCTGTGTCACCTTTACTATCTGCGGGCGGGATTAACAATTGGTCCACAATTGATTCCCTCTGAGTATGGGTCCTTCGTAGTTAAGGAGTAAACCCACGAGGTGGTACGGCCGTAGTTGTCTACACCTTGAAACAACTCAGGATCCTTCAAACACCTTTTCGAGTCAAAGCCAGCATATAGTAAGCTATGAGCCTTCAGTGTCCAGCTGCCTTATCCGGTGTCTAGGATGGGTTTATGGGTAGTCACCCCCTTGTATGCCGCCTGTCTGACCACCCTTTTGTCTTACCCTGAAGATTGCATGGGCTCAGTTCTCCATGATTCCTCTGCACCACGGGTGTCTTTAAAGCCCAATGTCGCGCTACAAATTCATAGAGGATCCCGTATTTACGGATACCCATACATGACATAGCGTAGTCAGCGAATAATTTGGACTTTAGACACACCTTATCGTGCAGACGAGGGGAGACCGGACCCCATGCAGTACTTCCCCAAGTTTCCTGAAAAGTGAGTATGTTGTGATAATCCCCGGCCGTGGCTCGTGTGACTGTATCACTTCGGGTATCCTGACCTTTCGAACTTAAGCACTCCGGACTTTCTTGATGACGTGCCCCACAAGGCATAACAGAGATAAATCCCGAGAGATGAACAGTGAAGGGACGACGGTTCCCCCGGTGGTATGGAAGCATTGATTGACCTGGAAGGTGATTATCCCAATCATTCACACTCAGCTCCACATAAAATCAGCCACGATTTTCACTTTGCGCTTATATCTATGTGTGATCACGTTTCAAAAATTAGCAAAAATCAGAAAATGAATCATGTCGATTGCTCTAATGAAACATCTTCAAAATCATCCATTTCAAATGATTTCAAAAAACAATGATTTTCAAAATTGTTATTTCCAAAACAGTTTTCAAAACCAGATTCAATCAAAGTCTTCCAGAAAACAATTTTTATCAAACACTTGCAAAAAACAAATTTCAAAAATCTACTGTTTACAAATTATTTCAAACACTACTTCCCATGAATTTCATTTCAAAAACCTACTTTTTACAAACGAATTTCAAACAACATTCTTCACCAACTTTGTTTCTTAATGGTTTTCGAAAATAGTTTTCAAAGTTGATTTTCACAAATGTATTTCAAAATAAATGATTTAGTCCCCATGTTGCGACCTGCTATTTTTGAAGCTCAACCCACCTTCAAGAGCAGCGGTTTTACTGTGGAGCGTACTAATCATTTCGTGTTTTCATAACAGTGGTGGATTTTCACAATGATTTTGTGCTCGATCATCCACCTTTCCTTTCTCAAACATATCCCTCATTCCTTCAACGGAGCAAGTGAAGCAACATGAAGATCAACTAGCGGATTGAGCCGAAAGCTAGAGGCGCACCTGCCCGTGGAGCTAGCCGGCGACAGGAAGACCAACACCAACCGTTCAAATACAATATTAGAGTTGCACCAACCCGATCAAGCGACATGAAGATTAGGAACACCTGTTCGAGCTCAAACTGTTGAGAGTCAGAAGAACACCAACCCGTTCTGTATGATCACAATACCACTTCGAAGCAAGAGCCCGAAGACGAAGCGGAAGAGTTCAGAAGGAGTTTAGCTCAAATTTCCCCCCTTTAATGACTTTTAGAATTGATGTATAGGTTTTCCCCTAGCATTCTTTTCTCTCTTGTCCATTTCTGAATAGATTACATGTATAGGTTTACACATTCCCTTTGAATTTATTTAGATCAAAGTGTATAGGGTTCCCCTCCCTATTTTATTTGCGAATGATCGAGCATCAAAATTTCTATTGAGAAAATCCACCACTTGAAAACACGCGTTTTCAAAATTGTTTTTCTAAAACTTGGTTTCTTTTGGCATGCACGAATAAAGAGAAGAATGAATAAGGAACGACTCCTCACAGTTATATAGCATTCATTAACTTTGCTTTATGGGGCGAGAATTCACGGTATCTACAGAAGGCATCCCCTGAACAAACACACCAATAAATACAACCAAGCGAGAAGCAAACCACATGCATTGCATTCATTACAAAAAAGGTTACATGCATTCTCGGTTAGTTCAAATTGGTCAAACAAACACGTCTTGTCACCTCAAAAATTGCATAATCGCATGCTCTGTTCTCACCCACTACACATCCCCCTTCAGCCCAATATCTAAACATCCAAAGCCTGATCTTCAGAGGGATAGCAGAAAATCAAAGAGATCGAGCCTCTTCCACTACAGAACTACCATGTGCATCAGTGACCAAAATGAAAAGAAGCAATCCTTTCCATATCGTGGGGTCACCATGCGGGAGTTGTCACTCCCTAAAAGTCCCAAGATCCAGGAGCCAATCACCAAGCCGACCTCACTTGAGAATCACTACCCCGACAGCGACCCCAACAGCTAAACCCTCTTCAAGGCCGATAGTAATGGGATGAGCTTCATGAGCCATGAGCTGAATTCGACTCAAGCGAGACTAGGTGTAGCCTTACCACTCATGCATTGCATCCAAAAACAAAACAAACGCAAAAAAAAAAAAACATTCAATCAACCATCTCCATTCATCATTTTCAGCATTTCATGCATCCTATACATAGTAATTCCGTATTACCACAATACATCGCATGGTGGATAATCGCATTCGCATACTCCCATACCGAAATGACATCTTCGGGAAAATTGTGAGAGATTGATTGAATAGAGTGCGTGAACCACTTAACTCTCGACCCATCAATGAACACAAGGGTCTAATCAAAATCAGCACCTCAAACCAAGTGAGTAGTGTGCGAAGAGCGGTATTTTCCTTTGAATTTCAAATGAATGTTTTGGACAATCCACTGAGCGATGAGGGAAGTAGAGAGAGCCAATCGAGGTAAAACCATGAGCGACATGTGCATTCCTTTAGCACATGGAGAGGCACAATACAGAGTGAAATCAATGTCGATAATCAGGATACAAACTGTGATTCACGCAAAGATCTGAGAATAGTAAGAAAACAATCATTGACTAACGAGAATGATGAGGCACTTAGGATCAAAATCTCCACAAGGCCAAAAAGCTTTCATTTTCCCGAACATAACTCCTTAGTGAGCCCCGCTGAGCCTTTCAGGAAAAACTTTTTTTTTTTACAAAAAAATCTCCACAACATGCTACTCCACATATACATACTTACCCTTGCAATAGAGGATATTGAAGGAGCCGGAGCCATGGTCTCTCTCCCACCATCTTTCCCAAGAACAAAAAACAAAAATGTCCAAAGCAATCATTGAGTCAAGGCAACTCCAGAGTCGAACGCCAAAAGAACATCGAAAATGTTCAAGAAGATCCATAAGTCAATGCAACTTCGAAGCTGAAAGCCGAAATACAAAGCAAAGAATGCTTGAGAAAGTCGATAAGCCTATGCAATTCCAAAAGCAAGACACAAAGAAGAAGATCACACACTGAAAAGGAAGAAGAAAAAGTGAAAACTGTACACCAAAAGAGACAAGAAGGAGAAAACCGAATCCAAAGGACCAATGATGTCCCATAGAAATCAATAAAAGGTTATCAAAACCCGTCTAATCATTCCACGCATGGCAAAGGCAAAACATGCCCTCTATTGCGCAAAAGCTCCACAACTCCCCAAACAAATCCTCCGGTCCCATGTGATATACATCGCAGCCCTCAACCCCGTTATAACCCAATAAAAGACCTCTGACTCATTAGTTGATGAGCGTTGACTGAAAGTATCAAATCTGAAACATGAATCATAAGCTTCGTACTTGTTATCAACATTTCCCGTCATACCAAAGGGACTATGAGCGAATGAGTGCGACCTTACTTCACAAGGTCCTTTGAGTGTGAGTGACTATTTGATCTAAGCACCAAAACATGAATAGCTAAACCCATTGCAGGTGAGGAATTTGTGAGGATCGTAAAGTCCGGGATCTCAAAAAGAAATTCTCAGGAAAATACTGCTCCGAGCATCAAGAGTACCATCACACCGCTTTGCACACACACCATACTCACGAGAGATTAACCCACATCCTTCCATGGGAGGAAAGCGATTCACGCATTCAAGCTCAACAATCACTCAAAGCGAACCGAAGATGTCTTATATTCGTAAACCTCATAATAATAGAGGTAGAAAAACTGCATATGCATTTTGCATCTCTTCTAGCATTTAGTATTTGCATGCATCATAACCACCTCAAAAAAAAAAAAAAAAAAACTCCCCCTTCCTCCCCTCGGAGTCACATTGAAGCTATTCCGGAGCCACACCAAAGCCGTTCATCACCACAAAAAACATCAATCACATCAAAATTCACTAATCACATCAACCCAACATTCGACTCAAAATCCAATCCAAATGGAAACCCACCAACCATCCCGATAATCTTCACTCAAATTAAAACCCACCAACCATCCCAGGGCCGTTACTCACAATGGGGTCACGAATCATGACGGAGCCATCCCGGAGCCATGATGAGAACTACACCGAAGACATCCAACCAAGTTTTGGCAATTCAGAATGACAAGTTCACCCACAGCAAATCCATCATATGGAGCCGACCGATCAGTCACCTCGAACTTCAACAACCACATCAAGACTATCGACCATTCTCAAGGTCACTGCCATATCAAAACCCACCAACCACCCCGGACCGTTGGCCACACCGGAGCCATCAGTGCCTACCAGAGCCATCGATGCATACTGGAGCCATCAACGCATGTTGGAGCCATCTCAGATCCTTAAAGCCATGCCGGAGCCATACCGGAGCCATCCCGAGAGTTTGACGTCACTATAGAGCCATCTGCTCACGCAAAAACCTACATCCACAAAAGGGAGTTTAATTCAATTAATACATTGGTTAATCACCTCACATCACATATCATCTGCATATACCCACAAAATTTGCTCACTATCTGACGCTTCTTTACACCCGCTAGACAGCTATTGCGCTACTAGTGCGGTCGATTTTTCATTTTACACCCGCTAGACAGCTATTGCGCTACTAGTGCGGTCGACCTTTCGTTTTACACCCGCTAGACAGCTATTGCGCTACTAGTGCGGTCGATTTCGTTTTACACCCGCTAGACAGCTATTGCGCTACTAGTGCGGTCGATTTTTCGTTTTACACCCGCTAGACAGCTATTGCGCTACTAGTGCGGTCGACCTTTCGTTTTACACCCGCTAGACAGCTATTGCGCTACTAGTGCGGTCGACTTTTCGTTTTACACCCGCTAGACAGCTATTGCGCTACTAGTGCGGTCGACTTTTCATTTTACACCCGCTAGAGCTATTGCGCTACTAGTGCGGTCGACCTTTTTTTACACCCGCTAGACAGCTATTGCGCTACTAGTGCGGTCGACCTTTCGTTTTACACCCCTAGACAGCTATTGCGCTACTAGTGCGGTCGACCTTTCGTTTTACACCCGCTAGACAGCTATTGCGCTACTAGTGCGGTCGACGTTTCGTTTTACACCCGCTAGACAGCTATTGCGCTACTAGTGCGGTCGACTTTTCGTTTTACACCCGCTAGACAGCTATTGCGCTACTAGTGCGGTCGACTTTTCGTTTTACACCCGCTAGACAGCTATTGCGCTACTAGTGCGGTCGACCTTTCGTTTTACACCCGCTAGGCAGCTATTGCGCTACTAGTGCGGTCGACCTTTCGTTTTACACCCGCTAGACAGCTATTGCGCTACTAGTGCGGTCACTTTTCGTTTTACACCCGCTAGACAGCTATTGCGCTACTAGTGCGGTCGACTTTTCGTTTTACACCCGCTAGACTATTGCGCTACTAGTGCGGTCGACCTTTTCGTTTTACACCCGCTAGACAGCTATTGCGCTACTAGTGCGGTCGACCTTTCGTTTTACACCCGCTAGACAGCTATTGCGCTACTAGTGCGGTCACTTTTCGTTTTACACCCGCTAGACAGCTATTGCGCTACTAGTGCGGTCGACTTTTCGTTTTACACCCGCTAGACAGCTATTGCGCTACTAGTGCGGTCGACTTTCGCTTTACACCCGCTAGGCAGCTATTGCGCTACTAGTGCGGTCGACCTTTCGTTTACACACCCGCTAGACAGCTATTGCGCTACTAGTGCGGTCACTTTCGTTTTACACCCGCTAGACAGCTATTGCGCTACTAGTGCGGTCACTTTTCGTTTTACACCCGCTACAGCTATTGCGCTACTAGTGCGGTCGACTTTTCATTTTACACCCGCTAGACAGCTTTGCGCTACTAGTGCGGTCGACATTTCATTTTACACCCGCTAGACAGCTATTGCGCTACTAGTGCGGTCGACGTTTCGTTTTACACCCGCTAGACAGCTATTGCGCTACTAGTGCGGTCGACTTTTCGTTTTACACCCGCTAGACAGCTATTGCGCTACTAGTGCGGTCGACTTTTCGTTTTACACCCGCTAGACAGCTATTGCGCTACTAGTGCGGTCGACCTTTCGCTTTACACCCGCTAGGCAGCTATTGCGCTACTAGTGCGGTCGACCTTTCGTTTACACCCGCTAGAGCTATTGCGCTACTAGTGCGGTCAAACTTTTCGTTTTACACCCGCTAGACAGCTATTGCGCTACTAGTGCGGTCGACTTTTCGTTTTACACCCGCTAGGCAGCTATTGCGCTACTAGTGCGGTCGACTTTTCATTTTACACCCCCGCTAGACAGCTTTTGCGCTACTAGTGCGGTCGACATTTCATTTTACACCCGCTAGACAGCTATTGCGCTACTAGTATGGTACCGAATTTTCATTCTAGGCTCGTCATAAGCCCTAGGGCTGGATATCAAGAGGTCCAGTTGAGGCACTCCTAAGTCCTCGTGCACTCTAAACCAAAACATTGTTAGTATCATAGGCTCGTCATAAGTCCTATGGCTAGATATCAAGAGGTCTAGTTGAGGCTCGTCATAAGTCCTCGTACTTTCAATTGCATTATAGGCTTGTCATGAGTCCTATAGTTAGGTGTCAAGAGGTCTAACTGAGGCTCGTCATAAGTCCTCGTACTTTAATCACATTCATACACTCACGATCGCATCCAATCAAATCACAAGCCGTAGTGAGAATTTTTGGCGCCCCGTCAACCTTGATCCAATTCTGCAAGGGCTTGCAAAATTGAATCAAGGGGAGCCATCTGTAGACACCAAAAATTCTCACCCCATAAAGCAAATTGCAGAATAAGAAACACAATAAGAGGGGTCGTCGCCTTTCTTGTCAAAACGTATTGACGTGCGTGCCAAAATGAAACCATCGTTTTATAGTTTTTTTCGAAGCATTTCATAAAACACGATTTTGCAAAAATGAATTTCCAAATAACAATCCGGTTTTAAACCCATCCCTTTTTAGAGTTTATACCGTTTGAATTAGAGCTCTTATATTTTTCTCTCATGTATATATCGAATTCTGTCATAGCTTAATTGGTTAGAAGCTACACAAATGATGCCAAAGGTCTCAGGTTCGAGTCCAGATTTGGACGTTTTGGTGGGTTTTGTTTTGTTTCTTGCTTGATTTCATTACAGTCCAACCGAACTGGGCTTCGAGATAGACCAAACGTGGCCAAACCCGCCCCCCATCATTATCAAATAAAGGCCCAGCTCTTTCTCACAAAAGTCCTGACCCATTCTCAAACCTCTCTATTATAAAACAACAGTAATCCAAAAAACCCTACAGTAGCAAGACTGCAGCCGACAACTTGCACCCGATCATCTTCTTCTTTCCCAGTTTTGCTTCACAACCGTAACGAAATTCCAAACCCAGAAGAAAATCCTTCAACCTAGAACGAGCCCTTCATTCACGGCGATCTCTCCTTCATCCGTTTATTTCTCTAGCCGAAACAAGAACACCCATACTCTTTCCCTCATCCTCTTCAGTTGCCGGCGACTTCACAACCCAACTGGCGACAAGGAGCACACCTGTGCTACGCCTTCTTCATGCTCTTCACCGGTAATTTAGTAACTCAACTGGCGAACAAGAAACATACAAGTTCCTCCTCTTCCCGACGTTAATTTTACTAACCCAATCTGGCGAACACAAACACACTCTCCTCTACCCTTCAAATTTCAAATCCACGCCGGAAAATCAAATACCCACACTCCATCCCTCTTGTTCCTCTGTCGATCTACAAATCCATGTTGTATCATCTTTCACAATCCGAAGTTGTAACTAGAGTAACTCTTGGTGTCGATTCTCTGTACTCTGAAACTCACCGCGGCTGCGAATCCCTTGATTTCTGATGAATCTCGAGCCACCCTTGCGAATACTTCTGTGTTTCGCTCCGATTTTGGTGTTTTGAAGGACTCACGGTGGTCACAAAGTCGACCTCGCGGATTAGTGACCATCATTTACTGCTATCATCTACTGATGTCAAAATCTGTCTTCACCGACGGTCACCTACCATTCACTTGAATACGGTTGTGACGCTCCTTCCCTTGCTCTTTCCAAATCTGTTACTATCATTAAATTTATTTGGCTTGCTTGAATTTCCGGTTTACTGGGCATTTCGGGTCTATCCCGACGTCCTGATTTGGTTCCAACAGAGGCACTGATAAACAATAAGTTGGGTTTGAACGACGACACAATTTGCGATTTGCTTAATTCTGAAACTCTAGTTCTGATGACAATGAACCGGCGTTAACTCACCGACGTTGTTGAGGCTCTGACTCTAATGCTTATCTCTTTGACCCACGAGTGCTGATGTTGACTTGTTAATCTCTCTGTTTCTGATGTTATCGGTTGAGCTAATTTGACCCTTAATGACACTTTGCCGAGATATTCATGATTTGTAAGCCATTCTGGCTGTGTCGCCTCAAGTCATTCGAATTGTGTTTAGACCTGATAAACCTAAGGAATTTGATGGCCGCTCGCTGTAGTTACTTGTTTTTGACCTCGGACAAACTCGTGGATCTGATTCATCGTTTTTACTGCAAGTATATTTGGTTGTGATTATAATTCTCCGGGTCTTCGACTCTTTCCGGCCTTTGAGAACTGAAGCCCATGTTCCTATGTTACCAACCTGTCTAACGATACTTTGATTGCTGATGATTTACTCTTTAGTTTGGTGGATTCTCAATGACCTGATTTGGGCTGATTTATCACCAGTCCGTTGGTGACTTATTGGTCTGACATATGCCCTTTTCACTAAGGACTTAATTCTGATTACGCTTTGTTTTTTGCGCTTTGGCTGAGGTACTGTTGGATTTGGGCTGCCCTGTTTGAGTTGGAGTTGATCTTGGATTTCGCGTGTGACTGTACCAATGTGCTTTGGGCTTGGTACCTCGGCTTGCTCACTACATTTGGTTTCATGTTGGGCTGAGGTACAAATGCAATCAATCTGACCTACGTGGGCTGCTTGGAATGGGCTTGATGCTTCCTATTGGGTTTGGAAATTCTATCTTTCGACCTTTACTATTGATTCAATCACCTCTGGTAATTAATTGTCCCTTGCGCATTGATACCGGTTTGGAAATTAGATTGAACCTAGCATTACTTGACCCTCGCGTTTAGATAAGAGCATGAATTGGGTTATAGTTGCCCCATGTTATAATTGTTAAGACAAATCACTCATTGGTTGGATGGTAACTTATTAATTTTTCATCTTAGAGGGAAATGATATAAACCCTTCTAGGTATGATCCCACATGACTCACAACCCATCTTCTTGATACTACACTTTGGTTTGAGTCATAATCTAAGACGTTTGAATTAATTTGAGTAGCAACCCCAATGCTTGATTTATCTTACAATCTTTAGCATTTGTTGGCAGCTTGAAACTCTTTTCTATGTTCTCGGTTGGGGTGTGGGATGATTAAATTGCCCCCTTTCCTCCCATTGAGAGGCCGTATGATCCCATTGCACACACCCCAACCCTCTTATATTTCATTACTAATTAATCTTGTGTCTCTTTGTCTGTGTTCCATGGCATGTACGTATTGCTTGAGGAACGAGGAACCGCTTGGGGACTAAGGAGCTGGACCTTGGCTAGGACTAGTGGAGCCTCCCTTCAAACGTGAAAAACGGTTGGTGTATCTCTTCGGATCTCCTTCAACTCGAGTGAGGCGGCGTCGATGTGACCCCCCATAGCAGCTCTCTCTAAATTCAACACTTTAATTCTTATCATGAGTTGTAATCTGTCTATTATTTGTGCTATCTCTTATAGTTTTGGATTTCATTATTTTGTGTATTTGTTGATTTGATTATATTTATTCTGTCTATCTTTCGTACATATTCTTTGAATGCATGTTTATACACATCTGGCTCTATTATACATTGGACGTTTTATTTGTCATTTTCATCTTATAAATTGATAGATTAGCTTAGCACAGATGGCCATAGAATAGCCTTTAGGTTTGCCAACTTATTTATGGACACATCGAGTCCAGTTTAGAGAAGCTTCTAGGTCCGGGGATGTTTCTCACTCAAACGGGCCGTAGAGTCTGGTCGGTGGGAATGCCCTTCCTTTGTAAAAATTTCCAAACAATCCATAATTATCAGAATAAAACCCACAATCAATGATTCGTTTCAACCAATAAAAATCCAATTAAAAACCCAAAACTCAATTCCAAATTCAGCCCAAAAAGTCAATTTCAAATCGATTTCTCTCATCGAATACTCCTCAAAATCAATCTCTCACACTCTCTCATCAAACACCCTTCAGATCAACCTCTCTCATCTAACACCCTTCAGATCAACCTCTCTCATCTAACACTCTTCAAAATCAATCTCTCTCACACTCTCATCAAGCACTCTACAAAATCAATCTCTCTCATACTCTCATCAAGCACTCTACAAAATCAATCTCTTGCACACTCTAGCCCCAAACATACTTCAAGATCAACCCCCCATTCACTCATCGAACACATTTCAAAAGCAATCCTTCCCCTGCTCACTCATCAAACACTCTTCATACACATTTCAAAATTCATTCCAATCCAATGTCAATCCCAACTGCAAATCATCCAGTTTGAGGCCCAACAATCATCTTAGTTTGAGGCCCAACAATCATCTTAGTTTGAGGCCCAACAATCATTTCAAGTTGAGGCCCAACAATCAAATTCAATCGAGGCCCAATTTGAAACCCAATCCGAGGACCAAATCAAAAGGCCCAAATCGGTCCAGTTTTCAAATCCTAAATCGGACCCAAATCACGAAGCTCATTCTGGCCCAATTTCCAAGGCTCACTCCGACCCAATTTCCAAGGCTCACTCCGACCCAATTTCCAAGGCTCATTTTGACCCAATTTCCAAAGTCCAATCCGGCCCATATTTCAAGGCCCAATCCGGTCCAACTTCCAAGGCCCAATCCGGCCCATTTTTCAAGGGTCAATCTGACCCATCCTCTGAAGCCCAGTTCGGCCCAAATTCAACCCAAACCTGATCCATTTCAATTCAATTCAACCCAATTCATTTCAATTCAAACCCGATCCAATTCAATTTCACTTCAGTCCCAAATAATTCCAAACAGACTCAAATGTCTCAACAGCTCAACAGACTCGAAGGTCTCAACAGCTCAACAGACTCGAACGTCTCAGCAGCTCAAAAGACTCTCAACAGCTCAACAGACTCGAAGGTCTCAACAGCTCGACAGACTCGAACGTTTCAGCAGCTCAACAGACTCGAAGGTCTCAGCAGCTCAACAGACTTGAATATCTCAACAGTTCTATAGAGTTGAACATCTCAGTAGACTCATCAAACTCAAACACTTCAAAAAACCCTCAGCTCCTCAAAAACCCGAACCTCCTGAAGTTGATAACCCTTTCAAGCCTCGAACGCCTCATAGACCCGAGCGTCTCACAAACCTTGATCTCCCATACCCCCACCTACATGAACATCCCAAATGTCTCAGAGACCCGAGCGTCTCACAGACTAACCTCTCAAGTACCTCTCAAACATCTCAAAAACCTTCAAACCCAAAAAACGTGAACTACGTAAGGTCTGATCTCAACAGGGAGTTGAGTACGTAGGCAACCCACATAGGGTGCGACCCCACATCCATCAAAATGCCATTTTTTACTCAGCCATCTCACCTTCAAACCACCCCGTATTGTCTCACAGACCCGAGCGTCTCACAGACTTTGTTATCCCAATGATTCGAATATCTCACAGACCAGAGCATCTCACAGACCCGAGCGTCCCACAGATCCGAATGTCTCACAGACTTCGACATCTCAAGCTTTCAAACATCTCATTGACCCGAGCGTCTCATAGATTACAACATCCCACACATCAAACATCTCATTAGGATTCAAACATCTCGTAAAAACTCTCAAATCTCAAACAACATTCAAATGTCTCCAAGCTCCACAAACATCAAAACTTCCAAATCCTCGAATATCCTGAACTACGTACGGTCTGATCTCAACAGGGAGTTGAGTACGTAGGCAACCCATCTAGGGTGCGACCCCATTCCAAACAAAAAACCCCTTTCCCCTCTAAGGTGGCTCTCATATCTTTCGAAACGCTCGAACCTTCTTCGGCTCCAACAAACTTTAAACCATCAGACTTCAAGTCTTGTCTATTCACTCAACCTCCGACTCTTTCCAAATCTTCATTCTATACTCATCAGAATTCGTCAATTCTTCTTCTTGGCGCTAGCTTGGCAGAAAAGCTTGCCTCATCCACTCGTTTACTCTCTTCCCATCCTAATCCTATCCTTGGCTTTTAATTGAATCTCTCTAATAAGGTTTTGAAAGAAGACAATCCTGACAATTGGAGACCGAGGTTTCCTCGGGCACCAATCCGAAGTCGTGGTCGTTGCCACTTCTGAGGGGTGTAACCCAGTGCGAACCCACAACAGAATCTCTGCAAATGACCAGATAGTCCTATCCATAGGCAACAAATCATCAGAGTCAATTAACGGTTCTTAGAACCCTTCTCCTTCCTTCCTAGTTCCTTAGGTCAAACTAGGTGGCGACTCTAGTCAATTCCGCCTTATAGAGGCATAAGTCCGCGTGGAGCCCATCGAGAGCGGGGTGTGCACACTTGCATTCCCCTTTATGCTTTCTGGGAAAGACGGACGATGTAGTAGGTATTTGAGGGCTGCCATGAATAACGGGTTTGCACCCTCCAAAGAATGGCAATTTCTAGGATCTAGGCTTCTCAGCTAGTTCGTATTTTAATAGACCCCCTCATACCGAAAAATCACCCTCCACACTTAGCAATAGGCCCCGTGCCTGGTACTAAATCTATGGAGAACTCAACATCCCTCTCGGGTGGCATCCCTGGTAATTCTTCAGGAAATAGATAAGAGAAATCTGAAACGACTGATATGTTTAACTGTGTCTGCTCTTCCTGCCTCATGTCTTGGACATAGCATAAGTAGACTGGTTGTCCCTTTTTCACCTTCTTCATCAAGGTTATAGCATATACTAGCTTGAAAGTCAGCTCTCTTGGAGTACTGCGATATGAAACTGTCTTGCCCTTCGGGCTCTTCAGTAGTAATCTATGCTCTGCGCAATGTAGACGACCCTTATACTTCTATAGCCAATCCATGCCCATGATGATGTCGAAGCCCAAATTATCCAGCTCAATCAAATCCGCGTGAAAATCTTCATTCATGATATTAATCTGAACTCCCATGTGAAGTTTCGTGCACCTCACTCTCTCCTTCGTCGGTAATGTGACTAGGAATTCTGAGAGGGGCTCAGGGGTGTCTCTAACTTCCTTGCTAATGCAGAGGATATAAAGGAATGAGACGCTCCTGAATCGAATAGTATCGATGCACTCACGCCATTTACAGTGAGGTTCCCATGATGACATCCCCCTTATCCTTGGCCTCGGTCCTGTCCAACACATTCAAACAGCTCCTCCATTGGACTCGTGGCCTGGGGTTAACATTTCGTAAGATAGTGAGGTTTGGTGTATGTCTCGAAGGAATTAAAATGCCATTTATTAATCCAATGATTCTTACATACAATCTCCATAATTACATCAATATTGTCTCAACGTCAAATTTAACCGTTCGGGTTTCAGATGGTAGTATTTACTATGGTCGATGGGGTTGTATTCAACTTAATGCCCTTAATCTCATGGTATACTTGTCTGGATTCTCCCCAAATATCAACACGTCTCCGGACTTCAAAATATCTTGCTCGCCTTATCCATCCTCTTCTGATCACCGTATAGGAACTCAACATCATCTCCAATGGAGAATGATACAACTGCTATCCCTTTGGTAATTGACTCAGATGTCTCATCTCGGTCCTGGTGTAATCCAAGCTTTCCTCCTTTCTCATAGAAGTTCACAATACAAACGTCGGCTTCAATGTCCGGTACGGGGTTTGTCTCTAATTGTTGTGTAATCTTGACCGCTTCTGTCACCAAGGTTTGAAAAATATTGGGTATCCTAGGAACTCGTTCTCCATCTACTTTTCTTACCTCTCCATACAACCTAGTTTGTGGATCCCAATTCTTGCCCATACACATCATATACAATTTAAGTTTTGATCCCCTCCCATATCCTGGAATATAAAATCCTCCATGACCTATTCCCAAAGTTCTACATTCATTTACAATGGCTATTTGTTCATCTAGGGTTAGGTATTGGTTGAGTAGGATCATGCCGGGTCGAAGTACTTGCATTCTGCCTCTGGATATTCCCAACCTTCGCTCAAAGGCTTAGGTGATCTCGGTCTCATAGGTAAGGGGTAACAAATGTCGAAGTATCCTATTAGGTGAGAGGTTTCCTAAGTTAGGTCTTTCTAAATTTCGATTCACACCAAACACAACAAGTTTTATCACTTGATAACTGTAAACACACATTCATGCTCCATGCTTTTAGTTTAAGTTCTAGGCTTACCTGTAACACCCCTCTCCTTAAACACGTAATAATCTCTCACGTAGCAATAAATAAAATGTCTTACAGCGAAGAAATAATACAACAATAATACTCACTCGGGTGTCACCGCCATTACTCGCCCATGCTAACGAAGCCAAACTATATCCAACAACCAACAAAACAAACTGCTAACCCTGTGATAACGAGAACATTCCCATACATCATACTAAGTCCATAACCATAAACGTCGACAAGTGAGTGTCTACCCAATCCCGAATATACATAACCGTACCATAATACAATCCACAGTACAACATTGTTATACAAACAAACTCTATGTGCAGTAATTAAAGTAATCCCTAACTACCCTGTTCCCGCACTTCGGATTCGACAATGATCATCAACCTGCAATGAGTGTAGTATCAGCGATAAACGCTGAGTATGCCGGGCCTGGACCCTAATGGTCACTTAGTCATTTTAACCATCTTATTATTAGATTGGTTTCATGCTTTACCATTTTACAGTTATAATCAAAACTGTAATATACATGCATAAATATACTTAATCATCCATCCAAACATTAATAAACACTTAACCATCCATCCACTTCAATCAATCATAACATGTAACAAACAACAATTGTATATCGAACATATCGAATAATTGCAGTATAATGTACCATGTACAATCGCTGTAGCGAATGGTTTCTATATTTAATTTACCTTGGCCTTCAAGGCCCCATCCATCCAAACCTTGTTAAATTATTAATTTACCAGTTGGGCGTCAAGTTAGGACAACCCGATAACCTCACATGGACAGTAGTCCTCCCGTACACACAAAGGTGCTCATTTCGCCAGAGGTCCGGAGGCCCCTGACTATTCACTTTGCCTCGTAAGGCGTCCATAAAGGCCGTAGCCACCTGACCCACGATCCAAATAGGGCTCGTTGGGTATAAACCTGGAGCGGAACCCGGTCGGGAACCCCTCAGTGATCACAAATGCGCAACCAGGTAGTTCGTAAACTACGCTGGATTCCTCACCTCAACTCACACCATCTCTCTCTCATAATGTTTAAGATATGCTCTTAGTCTTATGAAGAATATAATTTAATAATCAGCTGCCCAATGGGTCACGCATACCTATAAGTAATCTAGGTTATATTCATGTTCGAGATCCATGCTCTAGAGACCGACAATGTCGTGACTCGTTCCTAAGTGTTTTACTTAGGTTGCCATATACTTAATATTAATACTATGGTATTATATCAAGTAACTGTCATGTTATCACATTAACGTATATGTATGTTTATATAAGTCGATCTATAGTCGACGTAATGTTAGTCCCGTAGGACGCTCATGCATAAATAATTAATGCAGTAACACATAATCACATACATGTATCCAAAACACATAACACACAAGTGATATCAACCAAATCCGAGCCCAAGGAATTCCTTAGGACAACCCGGATCAAACCCCTTTACATACCGTACACCTTAGACCAAGGATGCGCAGTGTAGACCACTAGCTCGTCAAGCGTCTTCGTCTGAAGTATGATCTAAACGGTAATAAACTATAAGTCAGCCTCCATGACTAACTCCACATATTTCCGAATAACAAGTAACCCCGACAGTTCATCCCCGGATTTCTACAGTTAATTGTTACGGGTTTCTCTAAACCGGTCGGCTTTGTTACTAAAACTCGTATGTCGAAATGTTTCGACTGTTAAGTTTAATTCGTTATATTTCTTTAATCTTATCCATCATTTAATTTAGGTATATAACCTATAGTTGCATGTATGCATGCATTACTTATTATATTGTATTATTTTCCCACCATCCATTATAATACATTGTATTATATAATCCATTATCTTTAGTAAACTATATTTCCATTCAAAACTTATAACTTATAGTTTGTAACTATTTTCCATGTAATAACCACCACCACTATAATATATGGTTTCCAACCATAATATATATCCGTCCTTATATACATTATTCTTGTATATGTATATATTTACCAATATAGGTAAGTTCCATGAGTTATAAAACTCTTATATTATATGTTACATTTTATCATCTTATATTAGATGATTATTCCCATTAGTTGTATTATATTATACAACTTATATTAAGATTATTATCCTAATATTATGTAACAATTTATGTTGTATAATTACAACTCCTAAGGTTTATTCATAAATACCTTAGTTTATAAATCCTATTTATTTATAGTTTATCACATTATTTAATGTGAATATCCTTACTGATATTAATTCCATTAAACCATATAATTGTTATAATATTTATAACATTGTAGACCATAGTCAAAAATTCATTTTCCATCTCTTTATAATTCGGTACAGCCCTTTGTTTTCTTTTAATTTCATTTTGACCACATAACATTATGTAATGTTATACCATATACTAATATCATACAATATGATATTTTTATTTCCTTTAATTTATAACCTATAGTTTTTATACAAAACTATATTTAATGCCGCATAGGCATATACATTTAAATCTTATTCTTTTCCATAACCTATAGTTTTCTTTATTTACCAAATCACCCCATTATTTATACCAAGTTATATTATCATATAATATAACATTTTTAACTTATAAAATGGTATAACCTATGGTTATTTTTTTTTATAAATAACCGAACAGACTTTATTATGTTCTAATTAATTTCCAACCCCTTTAACTTTCCAAATTTATAATTTGACCACATATAATGTTATGTTATATATATCATATATTATAACATTTTAAACCTTATTATTAATATAACCATAGGTTATATTATATGTTAATTTGCGAACAGACCCACTAATCTGTTCTATATTATTTTTCTAACCCACCAAGTTTCTATAATTGCCATTTGGCCCAATTTATAACATATAGTTTTATAATATCATTAAAACTATATATTATACATATATCTTATTAAATACTCTTATATTATTCTAAAAATCACCAAATTTTACCCAAGGGTTATAATTACCCTTACTAACCCATATACTTTCGGTATTTCACATTTCCACCCCATATATTTACCTAAGGTGTCATAATGACATAATAACTATATATTATACATACATAGTTTATTTTAATTCCAAAATCAACCAAATAAATTCCTAAAAATTCCTAATAGCCCATGGGTGTTTATAATACCATTTTACACCCTATATTTCCGGTAATAACATATTTACCACATATGTTATAAAAATGTTACAATTAAATACATATCTTATTATATAACCTTAAATAAGTTATTTAACTTATCTAATTTGGTCAAAACCTACCATATGGTCAAGGTTGACCTCCTTAATATTGCCTTGACCATCAATCTCCTATATTATGGTTTGTACCCCTATTTTTCAGAAATTACCATTTAACCCCAAAACTTTATAAAATCTTATAATTTTTATTTTAAATGCTTTTAACCTCTAATTTTCAGCTTTATTAATATATAGCCCCCAAATTTAATTTAATTACACTTTATACCCCAATTCTTTGCAGTAATATATATTTATTACCTAAACTTAATTAAAACCTTATAAATACATAAATAAAATGGCCTAAAGTACATGGCCTTATTACAAACATTAGCTTATAAAATAAATTACACATAAATGCTTAAAAATGCATTAAACTCTCGGCCTTACCCATATCTTTTCCATATTTACCAATTTTCCACATAATGTCTTAAATTTGACAATTATGTTAGTTAATTACTTATATAAATTTACTAAACCATTCCTTAATAACCTAAGGTCAAAATATGACCTATCACACCATATTCACTCACGGCATATATATAAACATATGTATAAGCACATATTAATATACCAAGTGAAGGTTTAAGTGATTTATACCTTATTTTAGCCAAGTTTAGGCCTTGTTTGGCCTCGGCTTCTTTGGAACAATTTTTCCACAGCTTGATTTACATGTTTTTACACAGCAAACAAGATTTGATCAAACTCCAAACAAGAGCTAACCATAAGAAGTGTTTAATGTTTATTTTCAAGGTAAAATCTACCTTAGAATACCAAGGCAAGCAAAGGTATCTTCAGCCTGTTTTTACAGAAGAACAAGAGCATCAAAAGAGCTACTAAAACCAAGTTTAAAACCGGCATAACTCAGATTAGAAAGTGGGTAATTTTCACCTTGATTAAAATGCCTAAAATGGTGTTTTTGGCATGGATTTGGCTATTCCTTGAAGATCTTGATATACCAACTGAATAAGTATGTTAAGATGAATATTATAAGCCTAAGAAACAAAGATTTACAACCGGTAATGATAGGAATAAAGATATAAGTGCTTAAAGCACATTTTTATACCTTAAGAACAAGTTTAGAATTCTCCACCTCCTTCCCTTGTTACAGTAACACCCCTACTATTAATTCAGTCATTACCGTCCAATCTCCTCGTGCTTCCCGAGTCACGCAGCGGATTCATACTTACATACATCGGGTGATACAATGCCGTTAGTCACCCACGTGACTAACAAGGCTACTACTGCTACATACAGCATCGGTCTGATGGACCGGAATATCCGAGCACTACTTAATATAATACATACTCTCATTACATACTGGATACTACGATACTCCATTCGATACATTACTCCATTCAATACAACACTCCACGATTCCGTACAAGATAATACACTACGCATACCGAGTTTACTAGGTTCCAAAATCAATACAATACTTCTCCCCAATTCATACACACTTACTAGGAATCAATCTGCTACCCATTCCTCACAAACTAGGTACTTCTAATTACTAGGCGCGCCACCGGTCTCTTACCTTGACCGTATTCGCTCCGGGTACCTGCACACTAAAAATGGTCCCCCGAGGGGGTCAGCTTACGCTGAATATGATAACCGCATACCCCGCGTACTAGCGAGGGTACGCCGACCATTTGGTCGAATACATGCAATTCATTTGCAATACATACATTCATACATACATACATACATGCTTCCATTCACGATACTACAATACTACACAGGTATACATACATACGCACAGTACAACATGCTTGGAAGACAATACAAGTCAACCAATGCTTACTTACCACTCCAGAATACACTACACAATACATACTCGTTACAGATTCAATACGCAATACGGAGATACAATTCTCCAATACATACAAGGTCGTTAGCTTCTTACACACCCGGGTTTCGGGTGTTCAATACTCTTTACTCCGGTCAATGACTTACAATAGTCAAGACCAATACACATACAATACTTACTTCACATACTTTACTTCCAGTTAAGTCGGTATGACCTCCGGGCAGGGAATACTACTTCCCACCACCGGGCTTTAGGGTGGCCCACTAATCCAGGATACTACCCATACAAAGGGAATTGGTCCAAGGAAAAGATCATAGCCAGGATTCGGTTCCAACCTCTTGTGGTTCCTTATCCTCACGCGTGGCCGAAACTATATCGGGCTTCTACTCATTCCATTTTACTCATACTCATGTTAGGAGTTAGGTTGTTAGGAATTAGTAGAAGTCATACTCACTTCCATACATACTACATACACAAGTACTCATACTACACATACACTTCATTTCCATTCATACATTTCATGAATTATACAAACTAAATGTTCAAGAGCATAAACAAGAACAAATAGTTCAACACATATAAGTGCATATAAATCCGATTCATGCATTTATCTTGTTGGTGATCACATAAGCACACAAATCGGGGTAACCAGTTAGGATACAGGCATGAGAAATCATACCTTTTTACCGGAATTTACTTTACCATGTCACCTCACACTCCTCGGGTTGTTCTCGAACCACTGACAACATTTCAAGTGGTTCTATTAATATTAAGATACTATGGTATGTAAAACTAATACTCCCGTAATTAACCCCGTTATCCACTAACTTTAGTCTTACTCAAGTGTGCTTAACTTTCTTACCTTCATTACTTTAGCACTAACGCCTTACTCATGCATATATATGTATGTATATATATATATATATATATTATATATATATGTGTATATATGTATATATTATATATGTATATATATATATATATATATATTATATATTATATATGTATATGTACATATGTATTTATATATTCATCTAATTAAATTTTTTTATTTTTTTTTTTTTTTACAAAGGCCGACCGACCCACTCTGGGTAGGTCGCCTGGGTAGGTCGGCTGCAGAGAGTACCCGGTTACAGAATTCGGCCCGACCGACCCAGTCTGGGGTAGGTCGCCTGGGTAGGTCGGCTGCAGAACCCCTTTTAATTATCTACTTTGAATTCCAAATTCACCTCAATTCTCACCCAATCTTTTCCTAATCATTTCCACATGTTTCCTACATGTTTAAACACTAATTAAATCCTCTAATTCACCTTAGTTCATCATCAATTCATTTCTCACTTCAAATCAACTTACACAATTTTTCTCACTTCATCTTCAACACATGCAACAGTTTTTGTTTCTCTTTTGCTACAGATTTTTAAAACTCAATTCCCCCATCCAATACTTCTACTACCAATACCATTACTAGCATCCCAAGTACAATTCCAAGCAATTACAACATCTTACCCAAGTCCAACATTCATTTTACTAAGTCTTGTACTCTCATTCTTCCTAATTCCTCCAATGAAATCCAATACCTCTTGCTACAGATTTTGTTTTCTTCTCTCTGCTACAGATTTTTCCCTCAACTCTTATACTCCAATACTCCCTTGCATAGTGCTACTATTAGCATCTTAAATACCTTACTCATATCCTAGTTCCATCCTCTTCACAACCTCATATCCAAATCTGTTTCAAGATACTAAACACTCCTTTTAAACTCTCCAAATACACCTAGCTACCACCTAGGTTACTTCCTCTTCTTAAACACTTAAGTCCTCTCATTCCTACACAAAATTTGACATAGTCTCCCCTGTAATTCTTACTTTGCTCACACACTACTTCAGCTCACAATGGCTCATTTTCACAACCTGTTTATACCACACATTATACTCACATTTCAACTCCACTACAACACCATAAAATTCCTGCACATACACATTCTATACCCAATGTTTTCCCAAGTTTTTAAACATCATTTAAAAACTTCAAAACTGTTATAATATCATTCCTCATTATACTACAACATACTTACTACTCATTACTCAATACATTACTCATTTTTACTACTCAAAAACTGTTACAATACAATACACAAACCAACCCAAGGTAGGAGTATTTTACCTTGTCTTGTTAGTTTCTCTTTCTTTCCTTTCCTTCTCTTCTTCCTTCTTTCTTTCTTCCTTGTTCTCGGTTTTTGCTCAAGGAATGGGCAATGCTACATCACCCCATACCAATACACACAACTACTTAGTACTCATTTTATACTAACCCTAGAATTTAGATGTTTTAGAGTTTAGAAAAGAGTATTACCTTCCCACCAATGAATGAAGTTCTTGTCTAGCAAGAGAGCAAGATTCCTAGCCCTTAAGAGAAGCCAAAATCGGCTGGAATGCAAAGAGCAAAGCAAGGCTTACTTTGAATTTTCGTTTTGCAAATGAGGGCTAGAAAAAGATGGGTTTTCAAGAATGTTTTTACCTCAAAATGACAAGGAGGTGAAGGTGCTTCTAATGGTGGTACTCAAGCTCCAAATGCAGCACACCCATGGAGATGAAGTTGGTTGTTTTCGATTTTTGAAAGGAGGAAAGTGTTCTCCTTTGCAAGGGGATTCCAATGGTATAATTTTTATTGAATTTGGACAAGATTTGAGTGCTCAAAGAGGAGAGAAGGAGAGGGCTGTAGGGGCTTCAACAAATCGCCATTGTCATCGCAGGAGGAGGAGAAAATGAGAGAGGAGGGGGTGTACGTGAGTGAGGGAGTGTGGTAGGAGAGAGAGTGTTTTTTTTCTTTTTATTTACTTTAGTTGTCTTTTAGTAAATAAGAAGACAACAAATAGAGTGTGAGAGGGGGGGTCCAATCGGTTACTCACATGCCCCTCTACAGATTTTTGCTTTTTATTTGCAAAAGTGGACACACTAACTTTGCTTATTTGCATTCTCACCCCACAACTTCCCGGTTGTTACAATTTTTACAAACCGGAACCCGTTTTCCGGAATTTTCTCGTTTAATTATTTTTATTGATTATTAAGCTTCCATAAATGCTTAATAATTATTATTTAATGATTCACAATTTTTACGGGTCTGTTTGACCACTTAAGGTCCCGTTCTCGGGTTTTCTCGAAAAACGTGCGCTAAAGTTCTATTAGCGTTTTAATGTATTATTTGGATCCATTTTCTTCGGGAATTGTTCCCATAAATTATTTAGGCCTTATTAAGGCTTTAAAATCCATATAATACGCTAACCGAGGTCTCATACCTCCTATGGTTATTTAACGCTTATTTAGCGTTTTTCGCTTTTTAAGCGTTTCTGTATTTCTTTTGGATTTATTTTTCCTTGCCAATATTACTTAGGCGTCATTAGGCCCTTAAATACGTATTGAATTAATTTTAATCCCTATATTTAAGTTCGGGGTATTTCAATCTACCCCCCTTAAGAACTTTGTCCTCAAAGTTGTTCGAGGTTATAGGTTTACAATGCTTACTCCTTCTTACATATCTAATACCAAAAGTCACACATTCTTCCTCCTTACAATTCCAAAATCCACTACTCACGGTCTCTACATTCCATACCATACAAATGTACTATAATTACTCCAATCCACATTACTACCAACCATCTGGTTCCACATTACAAGGTTCATACATACATACAGTGCAAAGCTATCCCCAAAGCAATGCAATACACGTTACAATCCCGCAGGCACTCAGGTCATCTAGACACAGGACTCTTCTATGTCCCGCTGCCCTTGGAATAATACAATACGATACTCTACTACCTTCTCAGGCATACGCTTAGCAAATCCTTCATCTTCAGGCTAAGAAAAATTCTTTCGCAACTACTACTTAGAAATTTTCCAAAGCATACAACTCCAAATTCCAGTTTGTATTTATTGCTTCTACCCTATGCGTGATTCTTGTGACCACTTGAGGGGAGCTTCAAGAATCATTCGACCCTGATGTGATCAGCATCAGTGTTGAACTATCTTTCCACCCCAATTTGTGTTCGGTTTCCCTTGATCTGATCAGGATCAAGTTCGACATCCCCATCCGTTTCAAACAACAGATAATTCAATCATTTTCATTTTCTACCTTTTTACTCTTCCTAGTCGTAATTACAATTTCATACAACTCCAAAGGATGGAATTCAGTCCATCAACCATTCTCAATCTACTTCCCAAATACTTTCCTCGGAATTTGATGCCTAAATGCTCATTTCATCAATCTTCTCTACTATTCTGACTAGGGAATACAATACTTAAGAAATTCAGCTGTCCTTAATTTACTTCCAATAACATACTTACGAATACACCACTCGTGGGCTACATTCCTCTACTACTCATAGACGATCCGTACTACTTCTTTAAGAATACAATACTTGTGGAGCTCCGTCCACTACTCATTCTCAATTGTCTCAAG
Source organism: Limonium bicolor (assembly GCA_023374045.1). Taxonomy (NCBI): domain Eukaryota; kingdom Viridiplantae; phylum Streptophyta; class Magnoliopsida; order Caryophyllales; family Plumbaginaceae; genus Limonium; species Limonium bicolor. The sequence goes on from CM041782.1 coordinate 221,807,014, forward strand.
ACAATCACCTAGGGAACTCAATTTCCTCTAGGTTATACATCGGTTTTATACCGACTCAAGCATCGTAATGCCATGTCTAACTTCAAATAGGCGCACGCTACAGGGATTATCGTTTCCCCAAGAGTTACTATACTCCTCTTTACTAATATTTTTACACTGGGGTTACAAGATGGGTATATTCATCCTATGGTATTCGCATCTCTTGTGCCCGATTACCACAGTTACAATATGAATGAATACGTATGTTTATTTAACATAAGTACCAATCATCAATTCGATTCTCATTTGTGCTATGCACATTATAGTTTCTGTGTTTTGTTCATGAAACTTACATTAAGCGGTTTTCGCTCTACCCCCCTTAAAAGGGATTACGCCCACGTAATCTACCATATGTTACTATTAAACATTGGTTTACTCGATTTGGGCAATCTGAAGCGTTTAGCTTCACTACGATATACTATACAATATGCTCTGGTCAAAGGGTCTTAACCATACCAATGGTTTAGTCTTTGCACCGAGGATTCCTATATGAGTTTATTTAACTCATAATTAATTCAGTTCTAGCCTATTAGGCTTCAAGGCATTAATAGCCATTCTTTCATACTTACTAGGTGTATTACATTTCCTAGCTAGGGCCCACTAGCTTCTGCTGCGCGACCCTGATAACTTGGGTTACTCACCCTTCATGTTATCCTTAATGTGCTATACATCACCTTTTTATCCCTCTATTATGGAAATAAGGTTTACTAACAGTGTGGTATTCTTTTACCGCTGTTTGAACTCAATGAGTTTTAGATTGTAACCAGCTCTCTGGTAATCTATTACACGTACTATTCGTACTCCCACGATTATTCCCTAAGTTCCTCCGACTTGTTGTCGGGCGAGGTTAAGTCACTACCTAGTTGCAGTGCTTCCTCTGTTGTCACTAGCTTCTGAATAATACCAGTTCTTCTGGTTCAGTACAAGTGTTCTTTGCTTGTATGACCTTGCATTCTCAATGCGTCGGTCCAAGTGACTTTCTTCAGTCTTTTTCACCTTTTATTCCAATGGAATTCACATCTTGTGATTGTTAGTGTGCTTACACTCTTCGTGCTTCTTTGGCCTTAGGCCGCACGGTTTGTTGCTAAGCTTGCTTGACTGGCTTATGCCATGTTGTTGGTGAAAGAAGGGTTTACTACGGTTTACATTTCCCATATTCCTAGCTATCGCATTAGATCATTACTGCGCGAGTGCAATACCAAAACACTCAGTCATACAGAGTGCAGAGGCGTAAACGCTTGGCAGTAAATCACTTATGTGATAGGGATGAATATTTCTGCTTGTCATCTCATACTTATACTTCGTGTCATTGTCCAACTACTTCCTCATTCCGGTCGCTTGTTGCGCACCGTATTCTTACTCACTATACAACATCGTTTTTACGGTCTCCGTTACTGTGGTAGCTTACCTTTACTCCTTGCCATTATCGTTGGCACCATTTCCTTATGGTGTACAAACACTAGGAGGTTCCTAGTCATATGTATGACGGTTGTCGTAGTATACCGCAATACTATTATCTTCCCATTGTGGGGATGTTTTATTTCAATTTAGGTTTCATGTGTAGGTTAGCTTACCTCACGTTACTTCCTGATTCATGATATAGTTTACCAAATAACTTGGTTGACCAAAGATGAAGTGGTTTATCGGGTTACAAGTTCTCTTGAGCGCCGGTCATTCATGGTGTGCAATATGCACACTCATTGATTGTTTTGACAATTACTGTCTCCATAGTGCTGAGCATTGATAATAGGCTCTAGCTATGCGGTTTTACTTTTGCATGTACATTACCGGGACATCCCCAAAGCTTCAAGGGTTTTCTGGTCCCGTTCTCTAATTAAAGAGTATTCTATCACTGGTAGGTGGAAGTTCTCGTTGAGTGGTGTGTTTCCACTCATAGGTCTCATGACAAGGTTTATCATGTAAGTATTTATACTATGGTTCACCACATGATCGGGTGCCTAAGGAGTATACTTACTCCTTCGAGCTTTGAGGCTCTTAAGCGATGTGCTTCTACAGTCCACAGCCCCTCGTAGGCGTAGTGGTTTGGAAGTCTCATTTCCTTACTCGTTGTCTCTTGGCAATATCTATATGCACAATTTTGTTGTTATGGCAGACGGTAGCCTCTTTCTAAGGGTTCACATCATCACCGCATGGTGGTTTTCTGTTAATGAGAGGTATCTTTCCTCAAGTTTCTCGTAGTGTCCAAGCGTGGACTAGGCCATTGTTGGCGTTATTACCATTCCTGTGCCTCTGTGCTACCATTGCTACAGAAGGCATGAAGGGTAATTAGAAGCTTTGTCAACTGTATGTAGAGTGATGCTCTAGTGACAGTGACATTGAGGTAGTCATTACTCCAAGTCACTTATGATGTTGATCTATTACTCATGTGGGGCAAAATCCTTTGCAGATCTTGTTATTTTTCCAAGGTGGTTCTGCAACCATTTAAACTTATACCAGGTAACTGGTTTATGGCTTTTGAGCCCTATTGCTGCAAGCTATGCTCTTTGCAAGCTGCTTATACTTGTTTCCACTCCTTGTATACCCCATAGGTTAGAGGTATTACTGAGCTCTATGGCAAGTCGTGGCATCACGCTTCCGTTCATAAGACCCTTTTGGCAATCTGGTGCTAATCAGTGCCTTCTTGTGGTTTAGGGTATTTCCTGTCAAGTGAAATCCCTTCGTGTCCCAACTGAGTGTTCGTTCTAGCTCCCGTGCTCTTATCATAACACTTTGTTCGACCATTGTTAGCTCAGACTCTTCAAGGATTGCTCCAGGTGTTGTTGGTTACGCCGTTGCATTCGGCTAATGTTTATGTCATGTTGTGTCTACCATACCGCCTTGCGGTATTGTATTTGAGCTACCTCCCCTTGGGTTATGACGTCTCCCGTCCTTGGGTAGACTGTTTATATTTTCTCCTAGTGTTCTGACTAGGTTTAATCCTCTCCAATGATGGATTATACTTCATGGTAATCTAGTGATTGCCCTTGGGAGCTCTGTCCCGTTTGTTGAGCATTGTTGTGTTCACGTTAGGCGATTGGCTTACTGTGTGTAGGCTGGGTATACTTTCCAGCTATCATGTATTTGTTTGGTGTCCTTCAGACATATCCAATGTCTATACTTACTGGTATGTTGATAAGTGTGAAATATATCTATTTTCATGGCTTTAATTCTTTCTATATTTGCAACAATTCATGCTATATTTCTCACTTATCATATGTTTTACCTATATTATAGTCTGATGTGAACCGATATATTTTATGTGTAAAATGCAGGAAAGATATTAGATTTACATCAAGGATTACAACATAACAAATAGTGACATATACAATATATATATACACGGCTGCACACCAGTTTAGTTAATCATGATTTCATGGTTAATTACTCAAGATCAACTTATCATTTCATGGGCCACACCATTATAAAAGTGATATATCTCATTGAAGATAATCACTCACGGATACAATTTATCAAATCCATATTCACGTGGCATTTTGATAAATTGATATTAAAATAAAGATTTGACCACTCGAGGATGCAGAGGAGTCGGAGCACTACTGCACCATATTCACGAGGTTAACTTTCACCAACACATGGGCAATATTGACGTCACGCAGAAGATAATTCGTAGCCTATATAAAGATGGTTAGGGTTGATCGATACAGACTGAACATTCACGCCTGCGCCGCGCTCAAAACAGAGAGGCTTCGGCCTCTCCTCTCCTGTCTTCCACACACACAACTTCACCATTGTTGATACACCACACTTTCTAACAGAGGATTAATACAGAGACACGTGACAACAGAGGGTGGAGGATCTTTTAACAGAGTTTCTTTTTCCCTTTTATCTAATATGTCATTGTGTTATTCCTTTGTTGTTTATGTTATTTTTAGAGTCATGTTTGTAGTTAGACTAGCTCCCCGGATTGGGGTAGTAAATCGAATCTTTATATTTATTCTGTAATCTCTTTACTAATTCATTAAGGCGATAGTTTAATTCCAGTTTTTCATGCGCTTTAATTCTCTGATCAATTATTAAAGCTATATTTGTAGTTTTCTAATCAACACGCGAGAGCTGAGATAGATAACAAGACATAGGAATTAAACCTGATTAACGACTAGAAGCGTGATCCCCCTATAGATTAATCGGTCTCAAATAGAAACTGTTCTTTATGCGATTAGTTGTGTCCGGATTAGAGCATTAGTCTGCTGCTAGTTCTAGCAACTGGTTAGGATTCGTTAGACTTAGTCGTTGACGAATTAATTATAGTTTCTGAGTTTATTGCAGAATTAGGGAAAAGTTTATTAATAGATTAGAAAGTGAAGGTTTGCAGAACAATCCGGGGTGCTTGGTTTTATTTGTTTTACTCTTTATTTAGTTGTTTAGTTTATTTTACTGTTTTATTATTTTATGTTAGTTTGTTTAGTCATTCTTTTTATTAAATTAAGTAAAACCTGAAAAATGACGTTTTCCTGTTTTCTTAGTTTAGTTTCTCAGTTAGTAAATAAATTGTCAGTTAATTGAACGAGGTCCCTGAGATCGACAACCCCCCTCAATTCACTATTCCGCAAAACGATAGGTACACTGCCTAGGTAGAAGTATAGTAACACATATTTCTGCTAACAAGTTTTTGGCGCCGTTGCCGGGGACCTCTGACACGGTTAATTGACATATTTATTTATCTGATTGAGATTTTATATTATAGTTTTTTTTGTTTCTTTTGTTTTAATATTATTTTAATTCAATTTCGATTGGTTCTTCCGTGCTTAACAATTCGATTTCGTTTGCTGTTGTGATTTCGTTACTTTTACTTTTCGAATTTGATTTTTTTTTTCCCTTTTAATCTTGGATTATTTTTAGTTAGTTAGTTGTAGGTAAGTTTTACATTTACGTTTGTCTTACTTTTCGTTTCATCGCTTTTCTTTTCGTTTTCGATTTTTGATTTTTGATTTTTTGTTATCTGTTTACTTTTATCGTTACTTGGATCAGATTTTCAATTAGGTTTACGCATACTTTTTTTTTTTTAATTTTGTTCTTCTCAATAGTTTCTTTGAATTTTATTTTGTCCAGCACGTAGGATTTTGTTTCATTTGTTACGTATTAGTTTAATTTTATTTTCTTCCTTTATTTTCTATTTTACTTTTATCTTGTTTTTGTTTTTTGTAGGAGGATAACATGGATGAGTTGAGCAGAGTGTTGACACAGTTGGAAACGACGATTACAATAATGAACATTGAGCAGAATTTGAACAGGTATAATCGGCCGGGTACTCAAAGTTACAACCAGTTCAGGCGACAAGATAATTACCAGCCACAACAATCGTTTTTTCGACAGCCTTATTGGTGGGAAGGTGAGCAGACTAGAATGCAGATGGAGGAACAACAGTTCTACGCTTATCAGGAGCCTCCCAAAGAGGATACGAGCAGGATAGAGAGTATGCTGGAGGAGCTCCTAGAGCAAAGAAAAGCCACTAATGCTAAATTGGCTGAAATTGAATCTAAGTTTGATGCCAAATTTGCTGAGCAAGAAGCTATAAACCAGAGTTGGGAAAGGCAACTTAATCAGGTCTCGCAGCAGTTAGCACAACAACAATTGGAATTCTCCCATAGCCAAAGTTATTCGAACCTAGTGGACCAATCTCAAGTGGAGACTTTGATGGGTGAAGACCATTCCAAGCCTATAATTTCTGAAGCTGAAGAGGAGCCTGGTGAGGAGTTGGAGCGATTCTTTGGGAATTTATATTCCCCTCCTCCTTCAACCTCAACTCAAATAGAGCAACCAGTATGTGAAGAATTCTGTCTGTCAGCACCTATCTATGAACTAGTGGAGGTACCTGATATGGTTGACTCCAGAGACATTGAAGAAGTTGAATCTTCCTCTGAAGTTGTCTACCAGCAGGATTATAATGTTAAGTCTCTGCAACCAGAAGAGAATATTTGTATCCTCGAATATGAGGAGGGAACACCGCTACCACCAAGTCATCAACAACTCCCATTTTGCCTCCAGAAGCCTCAACAACAGAAGGAGGATGTTTACATCCTCCAATTTGAGGAAGAAGAGCCATTCACACTTGGTCTTCTGACTGAGCAGCGTTACCGGCAGTATCTCCTCAAACATCAGGTTTTGTGGAGTATTCATTTTTCTATTTTATTTGCCAATGTAACGTTTGTTTTGATCCATGGTTTGCTTTTAATTACTGCCTACTTTCGTTTTCCTGGCAAAGTTGTTGTCTACTTTTATTTTTGATCCAGGATAACGAAGCAGGAGTCTAGCCAAACTATAAAGACGGGCAGCTTACTGGGAGGCAACCCAGTGGTTAAATTTATGTTTTATTTTTGTTTTCTGGTTTTATTTCTGTTTTCCTTTCATTCAGAGATGGCAGTGGTGCCTGTGCTTTTAATGCAACGCTTTTCAGCGTTTTTGTGGTAGTTATGAGTGTGTGCAGGTGAAATTTTTGTATGGTGTTTGATGTATCCCCAAGGCTGGACACTTGCTTGGACGCAAGTGTAAGGAAAACTACTACCCCACCCATGTTCGAGCTTACGTGTGAGGAAGGGAACCTTCCTCAATCTACAATATCAGGGGAGTTTTAGTTTCTTTATTTTAAAAGTTTGTGTTCAGCCTATCATGCTTAATGCTTATTTTTATAGTCCTTATGGTCCTGAATGAAATTCTTCATGAGTCTGACATATTTTGAAAGGTCTTTTCTTGATTTTTATTTTTGAACAATGAGGACATTGTTCCTCTTAAGTGTGAGGAGGAAGATCTTTCTGAATATGCCAGTTGCACTTAAATGCCACACTTATTTTTGATTGTCTTCTTGCTTTGAAAGAACTTCTTCTCTGAGTGCTTATAAATATTGAATTCTTGGGTGAAAATGTTTGTGGAAGTTTGAAGTTGAGCCAGGTGACAACCTCAAGAATTCTCTTGCTTAAAGCTGTTTGTCTAATCTAACTTGTTTTTTTTAACTAATTCTGTTTTCACTGAAATTTGGTGGAATAGCTGATTGTGTCTGAATTAGTTTAGTTTGGGATTTTGGAAATGAGGTGAAAGTTTGGAATGAAAGGATAAGGCAAGGTACTCCACTGATCAGAAATTTTCCTAACAAAAGCAGGCCTCGTCTATCCGGTTATTAAGTCCTAAGGGGTGCCTTAACACCTATCTACCTAAGGTCACGGGATCTGGGATAGTTGGCCCAACACCGTTACAAGGATAGAGAGAAAAGTCTGGGTTACGGAATAACTCTGCAATTCTCAATAATTTGTTTGTTGTATATATTTCTTGAAAAGAATGTTTTTGCAAGCGAAAGAAAACTTGCAGTTTAATTTTTTGTTTCTGATCATGAGTACGTGGTGTTGAAAGGTATCACGGAATAAGGTGTTACTTCACACCCCTTGTCATCCAAAGGTTAGAGGAAAGAAATTGGTGGAAGATCCCAAGCTATCCTATATTTAGTTTATGCAATCAACTTCTCCATGCTTTTACATAACTGTTCTTTTTCACTGTTTACGAAAACTTACAGCTAAGAGCAGGATTATTCTTTTTATTGTCATTTCGCTTGATTTCCTTCTGCACTTATTCGATCCTGAGGTTCGGTACTACGGCCTTAGAGATAGTTTTATTCTTTATTTGCTTGAGGACAAGCAAAAGCTAAGTGTGAGGAAGTTTGATAAGTGTGAAATATATCTATTTTCATGGCTTTAATTCTTTCTATATTTGCAACAATTCATGCTATATTTCTCACTTATCATATGTTTTTCCTATATTTATAGTCTGATGTGAACCGATATATTTTATGTGTAAAATGCAGGAAAGATATTAGATTACATCAAGGATTACAACATAACAAATAGTGACATATACATATATATATACACGGCTGCACACCAGTTTAGTTAATCATGATTTCATGGTTAATTACTCAAGATCAACTTATCATTTTCATGGGCCACACCATTATAAAAGTGATATATCTCATTGAAGATAATCACTCACGGATACAATTTATCAAATCCATATTCACGTGGCATTTTGATAAATTGATATTAAAATAAAGATTTGACCACTCGAGGATGCAGAGGAGTCGGAGCACTACTGCACCATATTCACGAGGTTAACTTTCACCAACACATGGGCAATATTGACGTCACACAGAAGATAATTCGTAGCCTATATAAAGATGGTTAGGGTTGATCGATACAGACTGAACATTCACGCCTGCGCCGCGCTCAAAACAGAGAGGCTTCGGCCTCTCCTCTCCTATCTTCCACACACACAACTTCACCATTGTTGATACACCACACTTTCTAACAGAGGATTAATACAGAGACACGTGACAACAGAGGGTGGCAGGATCTTTTAACAGAGTTTCTTCTTCCCTTTTATCTAATATGTCATTGTTATTCCTTTGTTGTTTATGTTATTTTAGAGTCATGTTTGAGTAGTTAGACTAGCTCCCCGGATTGGGGTAGTAAATCGAATCTTTATATTTATTCTGTAATCTCTTTACTAATTCATTAAGGCGATAGTTTAATTCCACTTTTTCATGCGCTTTAATTCTCTGATCAATTATTAAAGCTATATTTGTAGTTTTCTAATCAACACGCGAGAGCTGAGATAGATAACACATAGGAATTAAACCTGATTAACGACTAGAAGCGTGATCCCGCCTATAGAAGAAATACCCCAAATCTAAATAATATTATTTAATCATTATTTATTGGAATATAATCCAAATAAAATCATTTCACGTACGCATGCAAACCCATGCATGAAAACGTTACGTAAAAACAGTCGTTTCACCATAAACACTAAAACGCCTTAGAAGCATATGGTCAAACATGACCTTGTATGACCCTCTAATATTCAAAATAAATGGTCATACAATTATTATATGAATATACAAATATATTCCCTAAGCTATATTCAGTCAAATACGCAAAATACTCGGGAGTGCTCACACCCGCTCCTTAAAGCACGAAAAGTCCGGAGGAGTGCCGAGGTGGCACGAACTCCTATAAAATTAATTCCTAGAGTTCCTAACATCATTATTTATCATTCTAAGAGAACCCACGAAATGGTTTCTCAAAATTCAGCAAAAACCAAAGGAGGATTTCTTAGCGCTCCTTTTCGGCCCGGGGGTGTCCCGATGGCCCGTAAATTATGTCACGGGTTGATATAACCCCATATAACTCAATGTAACATCTTAGTATATGTTTATCTACTATAATAAGTGTTTACAAACACTTGGAACTCATAAGAACAATTGGTTTCCCAAAATTTCCTTAGAGCACAAAAACACACCTTCGGGTGTCACGGAAATGCGTTTTACGCAATCACCTTGTAGTTTTTGACATGCCACGAATTGGTAATCTTAAAAAGGGTTAAAATGACCTTCTAAATAAGTTGGTGTGACTAGTCAACAAGGCTCTCTATAGGGGCCGATTTTAAGGGCAAAAACTAGTATAAAAATTGCATTAAAAACTTATAAAAAGCATAGAACATGGTGACTCACCTCCCCATGTGTTATATTACTTAATGTCTAAGTATGTAGGTCTCATTTGATCATATAGCTGTCGAAATTATGCAGAAGAATAAGGCCATGTGAGCTAGGAAGAAAACAAAATGTAAAAAGGCAAAATAGATCTAGATTCCTTTTCTTTTGATTCTTATAATTCAATGACCTAACATGCTTGGTCTTAGCTCATTAGTGCCGATCAACATGCTCCATTCAGTCCCTAAAATTGTCCATATACAAGAGAGGAAGAAGACAAGTTATAACATTGAAAAATCAAAGGAATATCCTTACCTTTTCTCACCTTGTCTTTTAGTTTGCATTATTTTTGCTCCACCTTGCCATGTTCTCCATTATGGCCGATTTCAATGCTGGAAAGGAGGGCATTTATTGAGCCAATAACTCATTGAATAAACTAAGGAAAAGTATAGTCATTTGACATTAAGAATTAAGAAAACAAAAATCAATTCCAAGTCACTCTTTCCTTGCATTTACGTGAGCTAGGTCTCACTTTCTTCCTTGCCCTCTTCATCCACGGTTTAGGTAAGCTCCCTCCTCTCTCTTCTAGCTTCATCTTCTTCCTTTGAAGCTCTGAAGTCCATTAATGGAGTTTTAACTTCTATCTTCATCTTTAAGGTAAATTCCTAGCATTTCTTGGCAAGTCTTGAAGCAAAACTCTTCCTAGCATAACAAGGTGTGTTCGGCTTCATTTAGTTCTCCAAGGAGATTGTCCAAACCAACATTAAACCAAGGAGCATCTCAAGGGAAAACTTGTTCTTCACCTACCTTAGGAGTGCCGAAATTATAAGGAGCAAAGTCTAAGAGGAGCATCAAGTTTACCTAGGAGGAAGCTTGGAGATTCAAGAAGAAGTTCAAGCACTTAACCACCTTTGTTAAGAAGACTTTGTTTGACCAGACGTTGACCGGGAATTAACCAGTACAGTCTACGGTGAACGGTATGGGATTCTTGCAACCTGTTTTCTAACGGATTACACTGGCTTGTGTGCTATCTGTTGTTTGAAATAACGACCAAGATAATTAATGTAAACTGTTGTTTTACTCTTGCACACTGTGGTATTATTTTATGTGCGTGATTGTTGCTGACTACAACGTGTATGTCCCACGCATACAAACACTACTATACCAGTGGATTAAATACCTGTGTTTCAGTATACCGAGGACTTGTACTCAAGTCTCTCACTAACTTCACTTTATAACAACGTCATTATCCTAAACGTGATAATTGACAATACACATTGTGTTCTTGTTTAACGTCTTTATATGACACTTAACAATTATATACGAGATTGAGGAGCCCAGTTGGATCTGGCCATGCATGCTACGGGAGTTGTACCTGTCTCAGGTCGTCTCCTACTACGTCGCGACGGAACATTCAGTTGGGAGGAAGACTTTATTCCTTCCGGGATTCAAATGCCCTTCAGTTCGAGGAAGACTTTATTCCTCTAGTGGGTTCTTATTTCCCACGCCATTCAGTTCAGGGTTTGACTACGTCATCTCCTGGGGTTTTTATACCCAACCTTTCTTTATAACGAGGTCACTATACCTCCACTATTTCAGATATTCAGTTATAACTGTCAGTCCCATTGTGTGGACCGACTATCAGTAAAGAATTTCAGTTCAGCTAACTCGACCTTCTGTGTCTTGTTCTATGTGACATTATTGTCCTTGTATGGATACTTGTTATTATCAGACTATGCTTGTTTACAGCTTTATAAAAATGAACTGCATGTATTCGACAAAGTAGTTGGTGTGGCCCGGTAGACGATGGGCTGCACGTTTTCCATACCAGCATTGTTTGCTGAGCCCCTTTGGGGGCACCCCCATTTTTCAGGTACCTGAAGATTGAGAAGTTCACTACACTGAGTGTAGGTGGGGTAGACCAAGCTTTGGGAGTCTACTATTAGTTATTTGTTTTATTTCAGTATTGTACTTTTGAGTTTGATTCCTAGTATCTCGGGTTGTATCTGTATTCCAGACCGTGACATTTGAGGATTGTATTTGGACTTAGCCTTGTTGGTCACAAGGGTGGCCAACGGCATTGTAATACCGCCCGGTTGTATTTATTTCCGCTGCAGTTGTATTTTTATTCGGGAGTGATCGCCGTTCAGTTTATTGGATTTCGGGTTGGGGTATTACAAAAATGGTATCAGAGCGTAGTTACGCTCTGGATACAAGGATACACCGAGATTAGGATATCTAATACCTTAGGTTAAGGGTTGAGAGATAGTATTGAAAGGAGTTTAAGTTAGTTTTACTTAGACTACTATCCAAGACCAAGATAGTGACCTCAGTGTCTAATATACCTCAACATCCTGCAGATGTCAGGAAGAGGAGGACGACGTGGACAGGCCGATGAGGAGCCATCCGTCAGGCTGGCAGACATTGCCACCTTAATTGCTCAGGCATTCGCACAGGCGGGGGTTGGACAGCAGCAGCAGCTACCTCCACCACCACCACCCAGAGAGAGAGATTGGGTGAAGAGTTTGGCTGATCTAAGGCCAACTGCATTCAAGGGGCAGACTGACCCTGCTCACTTGGAGACCTACATCATGGAGATGGAGACAGCGTTCGAGACGCTTGCAGTCCCAGCTAGGGAAAAAGTAAGACTTGCTGCCTTTTATCTGAAGGATGCAGCTAGAGATTGGTGGAACATGGTGAAAGCCGACCACCTGGATGACCCAGCTTTTACTTGGGGACATTACACTACTTAGGGGCAAATACTACCCGGCCCACACCAGGATGGTGAAGACTAGGGAGTTTGATGCATTGGAGCAGACGGGAAAGATGACCGTTGATGAGTATTATGCTAAGTTTACTTCACTACTCCGACTACTACCCGGCATAGGATACTCGGACCAGGTGTTGGTCGACCGATTCTACGGGGGACTGAGCCCTCGACTTCAGTTTGGGATGGGACCAATCATCCCCACCAGTTTGCAGGTAAAACAGGAAAGACATAAATCAGTTGGAAATCTTATTACATACTATACCCCATCAGGGAGAATTGGAGATTAATATCTTGAGATTTCAGGAATGCTACCATGCTGCTTCCGTAGTGGAGATCACTTGTAAGAGAAGGGATGCTTTGAGCTCCCAAAAGAGGAAGGACGGACCTGGTGGCGAAGATGCCAAGCAGGGGAACTCCAACAGAAGGAACAAACCTTATCAGAAGGACAGGGGTCCTACCAAGGGAAGGGGACCAAACTACTGGGAACCCCCAGTCGGAACCCACGGAGCAGCAACTACACAGAAAACCTACCCATCTAAGGGTAGGAACTCTAAGTTAAATTTGAGACTTTTGTGATTACTTCAGTACCTTTGGGATGTATAATTGACCTTGATTGTGTTAGGTTCCGGACATGGCTCAAACACGGGCCAGAAGTATGTCCGCCGTTTCAACTGTAAGCAATGCGGAAAGGACCACCCCGGCGTTGACTGCCAAGGGGAGAAAGTCATGTGCCGCTACTGTCAGATACTCGGGCATCGTGCCTTCGAGTGTATCCGGAACCCGGAGAGCAGGAACTACCGCCCGGGAGCAAAGCCAAACACCGGCCCTAAGAATGGAGCTAGCGATACTCGCCCTCCACCAACAAACCAGGCTCAGGGGTATAAGGGCAAAGGCCCAGCATCGGGACCCGCCCTACATGTCATGGACCGCTCAGATGAGGCTGGTCCTTCTTCTAACCCAGGTATTTCTAAACCATGTGAACCGTTATTGAACAATGGATGTTGTGAATGAGTGCTTGCATGCCTTGATTGCCTAATTGAAAAGGAAAGAATTAGTAAGACTCACTAGAAAAATTTGAAAACCACGTAGGAAGCTATAAGATATGCTTTCCTATCCCCTCACCGCCCTCCCTGGAAGAAAACATTATCAAAATACAAGAACCAGGAACGAACAATGTAAGGTTATCCAACCAGGTTTGATACTACTCAAAGGATACCTAACACCGGAGACACAAATTGCAATCATCAGAAGATGTCAAGAATTGGGAGCAGGACCAGGAGGGTTCTACACTCCAGAATTTCCAGGAGGATCAAAAATGAAGCTGAAAATGATGTGCTTAGGAAAGGATTGGAATCCTTACTCAAAGACCTACCAAGATACAAGAAATGGAGATGGAGCACAAGTGCCAAAAATCCCAGAAGAATTTTTACAAATTGTGGAACAAGCAGTTACTACCGCTCAGCAGATGGAAGAAGATCCAGTTCCCAACTTAAGGGCTGATCTATGTATCATCAACTTCTATGAAGAAGGAGGCCGTTTAGGGCTACACCAGGACAATGATGAAACAAAAGGGTCCCTTGAACAGGGGATACCAGTATTATCTTTGTCTATTGGAGATGACGCAGAGTTCCTTTATTGCGAGCAGAAGCGTGTGGACCTTGCAAAGAAAATTATATTGAGTTCAGGAGATGTTTTAATAATGGGTGGAAAGTCAAGGTTGCTATACCATGGAATTAAGAGGGTTAAGCTAAACACAGCACCTTCGACAGTGATAAACACCACTCACATGAGACCAGGAAGATTAAGTTTGACTTTTAGAAAGTATTAGTGTTGTAATTTGTTTTGGACATCCGAAAGGAGATCATATCATCAGTGAAGCATTATTGTCATGAAAGTGAATGTCTTTAGACCCCATCATATACCAAAGTACTTACTCAGATTCTGTTATTAGGTTGTGCTAAGGAGACGGAAGGTGCCTTAAGTATACTTACTGAGGAGGAGGCCAGCAAGGGCGGCGCGATCCTCACTGGTACCTTTCCGGTTAATGGAGTGGATGCATTAGTACTGTTCGACTCCGGAGCCTCACATACTTTCGTTTCGCCTACGCTTGCGGGGAAGTTGGGGCTAGACGCAGTAGAGTTACCTGATTTTAAGGTGGCACTCCCGTCTAAGGAGAAGATCAGTTGCACTCGTCTTTATAGAGGAGCCACTATCAGTATTAAGGAGGAGGAATTTCCTATTGACCTTATTGAGTTCAGAGGTCTAGGATTCGATGTTATAGCCGGGATGGACTGGCTGGGGCGGCACAGAGGCCGCATTCTTTGTGCAGAGCGCAGACTGTTGCTTAAGAGCCCATCAGGAGTGACAGTATCTTACCGTCAGAGCCCTAGAGCGCCATCGATAAAAGTTATATCTGCTATGTCCATGTACAAGCACGTCAGGAAGCAGAAGGAGGTATATCTATGTTATGTTCAGAATGTAGAGCATGACCCTGATTTTGATCCAGCTATGCCAGTGGTGTCGGATTTTCCAGATATTTTTCCAAAGGAACTTCCAGGCTTACCGCCATCCAGAGAGGTAGAGTTCTCCATCGAATTACTACCAGGTACTCCCATAGCTAAGGCACCGTACCGTATGGCACCAGCGAGATGGCAGAGTTGAAGGAGCAGTTGAAAGATTTATTGGACAAGGGATACATACGACCTAGCGTATCTCCTTGGGGAGCACCAGTCTTTTGTGAAAAGAAGGATGGAAGCCTTCGTTGTATTGATTACAGAGAGCTTAATGCAGTATCTGAAGAACAAATACCCTACCACGGATTGATGATTTGTTTGATCAGTTGAGAGGAGCAAAAGTGTTTTCGAAGATCGATTTGAGATCAGGCTACCATCAGATACCCATCAGGGAGCAAGACATAGAAAAGACAGCATTCAGAACACGGTATGGCCACTATGAGTTTACGGTTATGCCTTTTGGCTTGTCAAATGCACCTGCAGTCTTCATGGATTTGATGAACAGATTATTCAGAGAGCAGTTGGATAAGACCGTGGTTGTATTCATCGATGACATCCTATTTATCAAAGTCTAAGGAAGAGCATGAGCGAGTCACCTCCGACATGTACTTGAGATCTAAGGGAGAACCAGCTTTATGCTAAGTTCTCCAAATGTGAGTTTTGGTTGGACAGAGTTTCCTTTTTAGGACATGTTATCTCATGCTGGGATCGCAGTGGATCCAGCAAAGATAGAAGCAGTTCGCACTTGGCCTAGGCCAAAGACAGTTACGGACATCAGGAGTTTCCTTGGTTTAGCAGGTACTACAGAAGGTTTGTCAGAGACTTCTCCAAAATAGCCAAACCTATGACCAGCTTAATGAAGAAGGATGCACCTTTCACATGGACTACTGAATGTGAGACCTCATTCGAGCTTCTGAAGAATGCCTTGACATCAGCACCAGTTTTGACTATACCTGAAGGCACAGAGGGTTATGAAGTTTACTGTGATGCATCAGGTAGGGGATTAGGGTGTGTACTCATGCAGAATGGGAAGGTAGTCGCCTACGCTTCCCGACAGTTGAAGAAACATGAGGAAAACTATCCCACACATGACTTGGAGCTTGGAGCTATTGTTTTTGCTTTGAAGATCTGGCGCCACTACCTGTATGGTGTCCAGATGACCGTATATTCGGATCACAAGAGTTTGAAGTATGTATTCACCCAAAAGGAGTTAAACATGAGACAAAGAAGATGGGTTGAATTTCTTAAGGACTATGATATTGATTTGCAGTACAAGGAAGGGAAAGCTAATGTTGTAGCAGACGCACTGAGTCGACGAGCACATTCCCTAAATGCCATTGTGGCTAGCTCGAGTCTTATGGACGACATACGTAGAGCACAGCAGAGTGATCAGCGAATGATGGAGATCAGTCAGAAGTTGTCTGACGGTACATTTGAAGGTGGGAAGTATGAGTTCCAGTTACATGATGATGGACTCATCAGATTGAAGGGGAGATTGTGTATTCCCAGAGACAGCACAGATATTAAGGAGCATATTCTTCGAGAGTCCCACACTTCTACCACATCTGTCCATCCAGGAGCTTCTAAGATGTACAAAGATCTAAAGAGGTATTTCTGGTGGAGTGGTATGAAGGGCGACGTGACAGAGTATGTGATTCGATGTCTCACTTGTCAGAAAGTGAAATTCGAACATAGACGACCAGGAGGTATGGTACAGTCTATGCCAGTTCCAGAGTGGAAGTTTTATGACATTTCTATGGACTTCGTGGTGGGACTACCACCTACGAGAGGAGGATTAAATATGATTTGGGTTGTTGTTGATCGACTGACTAAGGTTGCTAGGTTTATTCCGATGAAAGACACTTGGAAAGTGCCTAAGTTAGCAGAGCTATTTGAGACAGAGATTATCAGACATCATGGAGTTCCAAGACTATTGTTTCAGATCGAGACTAGATTTCTCTCACGATACTGGCGAGCTACTCGCGAGGCACTTGGCACTGAATTGAAGCTTAGCACAGCATTTCATCCTCAGACAGATGGTCAGTCAAGAGGACTATTCAGACCTTAGAGGACATGCTACGAGCATGTGCCTTGGATTTCAGGGCAGCTGGATAGATAGATTACATCTCATCGAGTTTGCTTACAATAACAGCTATCACGCCTCTATACAGATGTCACCTTTTCAGGCTTTATATGGCAGACCATGCCGCACACCTTTGTGCTGGGACGAGTCTAGTGAGACCGTCATCATTGGGCCTGAGTACTTGGAGCAAGTCCAGGCAGAAGTTCAGCAGATCAGAAACAATATGAAAGCAGCACAGGACAGACAGAAATCATATGCTGATGAGAGGCGACGAGACCTTGAGTTCGCAGTTGGCGACCAGGTATTTCTACGAGTTTCACCCATGAAGGGTGTATTCAGATTTGGTCAGAAGGGCAAGCTAAGCCCGAAATTTGTAGGACCCTACGCTATCATAGAGCGGGTGGGCCTAGTGGCATATCGACTTGATTTGCCAGCCGAGTTGGGCAAAGTACACAATGTTTTTCACGTGTCTCAGCTTAAGAAATACATGCCTCATCCTTCTCATGTTCTACAACCAGAGACACTCTCTTTAGAACCAACAATGCGGTATGTGGAAACACCGCAAAGAATCTTAGATAGAAGACACGAGAGACTCGAAACAAGTCTGTGAGCCTCGTGAAGGTTCTTTGGTCGAACCACGATGTGGAAGAGGCCACATGGGAACTCGAAGCTGATATGCGAGCGAAGTTTCCCTCATTATTTACCGACTAGGCACTTTAGTCTAGGGTACGGGGGCGTACCCCTTCTTTTTGGGGGGTAGAGCCTTTTTCATTTTTGAGTTTAGTGTGCACTTTGTTGCACCTGTGCATTGCATTTGTTGCTTTTGTGCATTTCAGTTGTTGCACTTTTGTGCATTTCAGTTGTTGCACTTTTGTGCATTTCAGTTGTTGCACTTTTGTGCATTTCAGTTGTTGCACTTTGTGCATTTCAGTGACACCTTGTCTTGTATGTGTTCTTGTGTAACACTGTGTTTAAATGTACCTTGTACTTCTACTAGATGGTGTACCTTGTTACACTACAATAAAAGTTTATGTGCACTACTCTGCACTATCAACATGAAAAGTGACTATGTTATTATATACACTATATTGTCCCAAGTATTCCTGTTGTGTTGATGTACACTGTGAATTTAGGGATATAGAGACTTGGGACTTGATCCCTAAAAACTAGATTGAGTTGTGGATACTTAGTGGAACTTGATTCCCCACAACCTTATACTTTAAATATGAGACTTCGGGGCGAAGTCCTTTTTAAGGGGGGTAGATTGAAATACCCCAAATCTAAATAATATTATTTAATCATTATTTATTGGAATATAATCCAAATATAAATCATTTCACGTACGCATGCAAACCCATGCATGAAAACGTTACGTAAAAACAGTCGTTTCACCATAAACGCTAAAACGCCTTAGAAGCACATGGTCAAACATGACCTTGTATGACCCTCTAATATTCAAACTAAATGGTCATACAATTATTATATGAATATACAAATATATTCCCTAAGCTATATTCAGTCAAATACGCAAAATGCTCGGGAGTGCTCACACCCGCTCCTTAAAGCACGAAAAGTCCGGAGGAGTGCCGAGGTGGCACGAACTCCTATAAAATTAATTCCTAGAGTTCCTAACATCATTATTTATCATTCTAAAGAGAACCCACGAAGTGGTTTCTCAAAATTCAGCAAAAACCAAAGGAGGATTTCTTAGCGCTCCTTTTTGGCCCGGGAGTGTCCCGATGGCCCGTAAATTATGTCACGGGTTGATATAACCCCATATAACTCAATGTAACATCTTAGTATATGTTTATTACTATAATAAGTGTTTACAAACACTTGGAACTCATAAGAACAATTGGTTTCCCAAAATTTCCTTAGAGCACAAAAACACACCTTCGGGTGTCACGAAAATGCGTTTTACGCAATTACCTTGTAGTTTTTGACATGCCACGAATTGGTAATCTTAAAAGGGTTAAAATGACCTTCTAAATAAGTTGGTGTGACTAGTCAACAAGGCTCTCTATAGGGGCCGATTTTAAGGGCAAAAACTAGTATAAAAATTGCATTAAAAATTTATAAAAAGCATAGAACATGGTGACTCACCTCCCCATGTGTTATATTACTTAATGTCTAAGTATGTAGGTCTCATTTGATCATATAGCTGTCGAAATTATGCAGAAGAATAAGGCCATGTGAGCTAGGAAGAAAACAAAATGTAAAAAGGCAAAAAGTAGATCTAGATTCCTTTTCTTTTGATTCTTATAATTCAATGACCTAACATGCTTGGTCTTAGCTCATTAATGCCGATCAACATGCTCCATTCAGTCCCTAAAATCGTCCATATACAAGAGAGGAAGAAGACAAGTTATAACATTGAAAAATCAAAGGAATATCCTTACCTTTTCTCACCTTGTCTTTTAGTTTGCATTATTTTTGCTCCACCTTGCCATGTTCTCCATTATGGCCGATTTCAATGCTGGAAAGGAGGGCATTTATTGAGCCAATAACTCATTGAATAAACTAAGGAAAAGTATAGTCATTTGACATTAAGAATTAAGAAAACAAAAATCAATTCCAAGTCACTCTTTCCTTGCATTTACGTGAGCTAGGTCTCACTTTCTTCCTTGCCCTCTTCATCCACGGTTTAGGTAAGCTCCCTCCTCTCTCTTCTAGCTTCATCTTCTTCCTTTGAAGCTCTTAAGTCCATTAATGGAGTTTTAACTTCTATCTTCATCTTTAAGGTAAATTCCTAGCATTTCTTGGCAAGTCTTGAAGCAAAACTCTTCCTAGCATAACAAGGTGTGTTCGGCTTCATTTAGTTCTCCAAGGAGATTGTCCAAACCAACATTAAACCAAGGAGCATCTCAAGGAAAACTTGTTCTTCACCTACCTTAGGAGTGCCGAAATTATAAGGAGCAAGTCTAAGAGGAGCATCAAGTTTACCTAGGAGGAAGCTGGAGATTCAAGAAGAAGTTCAAGCACTTAACCACCTTTGTTAAGAAGACTTTGTTGACCAGACGTTGACCGGAATTTACAAGTACAGTCTACGGTGAACGGTATGGGATTCTTGCAACCTGTTTTCTCTAACGGATTACACTGGCTTGTGTGCTATCTGTTGTTTGAAATAACGACCAGATAATTAATGTAAACTGTTGTTTTACTCTTGCACACTGTGGTATTTTTTTGTGCGTGATTGTTGCTGACTACAACGTGTATGTCCCACGCATACAAACACTACTATACCAGTGGATTAATACCTGCGTTTCAGTATACCGAGGACTTGTACTCAAGTCTCTCACTAACTTCAGTTTATAACAAACGTCATTATCCTAAACGTGATAATTGACAGTACACATTGTGTCCTTTTTAACGTCTTTATGACACTTAACAACTCTATACTACGAGAATGAGGAGCCCAGTTGGATCTGGCCATGCATGCTACAGGAGTTGTACCTGTCTCAGGTCGTCTCCTATCTACGTCGCGACGGAACATTCAGTTGGGAGGAAGACTTTATTCCTTCCGGGATTCAAATGCCCTTCAGTTCGAGGAAGACTTTATTCCTCTAGTGGTTCTTATTTCCCACCCATTCAGTTCAGGGTTTGACTACGTCATCTCCTGGGGTTTTTATACCCAACCTTCTTTATAACGAGGTCACTATACCTCCACTATTTCAGATATTCAGTTATAACTGTCAGTCCCATTGTGTGGACCGACTATCAGTAAAGAATTTCAGTTCAGCTAACTCGACCTTCTGTGTCTTGTTCTATGTGACATTATTGTCCTTGTATGGATACTTGTTATTATCAGACTATGCTTGTTTACAGCTTTATAAAAATGAACTGCATGTATTCGACAAAGTAGTTGGTGTGGCCCGGTAGACGATGGGCTGCACGTTTTCCATACCAGCATTGTTTGCTGAGCCCCTTTGGGGGCACCCCCATTTTCAGGTACCTGAAGATTGAGAAGTTCACTACACTGAGTGTAGGGTGGGGTAGACCAAGCTTTGGGAGTCTACTATTAGTTATTTGTTTTATTTCAGTATTGTACTTTGAGTTGATTCCTAGTATCTCGGGTTGTATCTGTATTCCAGACCGTGACATTCGAGGATTGTATTTGGACTTAGCCTTGTTGGTCACAAGGGTGGCCAACGGCATTGTAATACCGCCCGTTGTTTGTATTTTTCCGCTGCAGTTGTATTTTATTCGGGAGTGATCGCCGTTCAGTTATTGGATTTCGGTTGGGGTATTACAATATTAATCGGTCCAAATGAAACTGTTCTTTATGCGATTAGTTTTGTCCGGATTAGAGCATTAGTCTGCTGCTAGTTCTAGCAACTGTTAGGATTCGTTAGACTTAGTCGTTGACGAATTAATTATAGTTTCTGAGTTTATTGCAGAATTAGGGAAAAGTTTATTAATAGATTAGAAAGTGAAGGTTTGCAGACAATCCGGGGTGCTTTGGTTTTATTTGTGTTTTACTCTTTATTTAGTTGTTTAGTTATTTTACTGTTTTATTATTTATGTTAGTTTGTTTAGTCATTCTTTTATTAAATTAAGTAAAACCTGAAAAAGTGACGTTTCCTTTTTCTTAGTTTAGTTTCTCAGTTAGTAAATAAATTGTCAGTTAATTGAACGAGGTCCCTGAGATCGACAACCCCCACTCAATTCACTATTCCGCAAAACGATAGGTACACTGCCTAGGTAGAAGTATAGTAACACATATTTCTGCTAACATATGTGCTCTTTGCACTTTCTAATTCTAATTCTTACTTTCAGATGGATTCTCTGAATTCCTTTATACTTGATTGTCTGAGGTGTCCAGCTGTTCTAATTTGAACTCACTGATGGTCCGTAGAACAGAGTTGACTACTTCCCGTGTGTCGTTCACTACATGTATACATACGTGGGGTACCATGTTGATACGTTACCACTTACCTAACTATATGTCAGGCCCACAAGCTCCTTCGGAGTGCGGTTGTCCCACATCCCGTAATTGGGTACACTCGTAGCGCTCATCACACGCCTAGGTGAAGTATTCTATTGTCGACTCCCCTTGTATCATCCTATGATACTCATCGTAATTCCGTTGGTTTGGTTTTAAATCCAAGGTTTAAAAGAGTGATTTTGGGAGAAAATTTGGGTTTTAAAATCCTGGTGCGGTGAAAATAGGTCCTACATGGCATAGCCATGTTCTGGGGTTTCAACCAAGTCTAGCTTCTTGCTGACTGGTATGTTCTTTGTGCAATGGTCAAGCCGTCAGGCCTTCCCGAGGTTCCATTCTCCCAATTTTTAGGATGCGTGATCCTTTAGCTGTTCTGTTACGGCCACAGTACATTACTATGTACTTGTGGTGTGTTAGGGTTCCTCTACATGTCTGTCCTTACTGCACTTGTCGTGGCAAGTGCGTGGTACTGGTGGTTTTTGGGTAAACCTCTACTGGTCACGGTATGGTTTCCATCCGTGTTTGGTAGTCTTGTTGACTCTTCCCTTGATCTTATTGATCTATAATTGGGATACTTAATCCTTTAAGTAGTTCCTCTGTGATCTTGACATGACTGTCATTGATCGGGGTACTTCTCCAATCCTTGGAGATTCCCATTTGATTTGGTTTAGAGTTATTTCTTGTTGCTCATTTATTGTGGTTATTGTTGGGGTAAAACCTAACGGCAAGTGTACCGGTCAATTCTAGCAAGTTTTAATAGAGAGAATTCCCTAAGTATCGAACCAGAGGAGGCGATGTGTCTAGTTTAAATCTTTATTAAGCAAATTAAAACAGGAAATTGGGGTTTGATTTGATGATGATTAGAAACTGTAAACAGAGTGCAAACAATAACAAGCAAGAAAATAATTGTTGTGAATCTGATTTGGAAAAGAGATCCCGGTTTACTACTGCACCCTAAATCTGTGATTCCTATCCCTAGTGATTAATAAGATAATTATGAGTAAAACCCTAGAACAAAGATAATTTACCTCCGGTCTCCCGCTTAGCAAATACTAGTTAATAAAGACTGAATTCTAACTCTCGTTATGAACCCACTGTTTACTAACCGCTTTAAGAACAATCTAGTTCATCAGTCAATTAGCTAATTAGAGGAATTACCGTCTCTAAACTAACCGGTTATTTTCCTGAATTCAATTGAAAGCCGCAGTCGTCACATATAAGCTAACAAAATACTAATCTTTATAATTGGCCAAATTATAACGATTAAAGAAATTAAGCAAGGAAAATAACTTTACTCAATCAGATTGTATTAAATCACAAAGGAACAGGAATTATCAATTCAGGGATACATAGCAAACCGAAATCTAATAGGGACTACTCAGCCATTGACATGTTTACAATAAGCTTAATAGTAATAGAGGACAAGAGGAAACTCTGTTCTGAGACTTCTGGTGAAGTCTCCGTGGTGAACTGCTCTCTGTGCTCTGCTCCAAACTCCTAGCTCCAACAGACTCAAAAACTCTCCAACTAATTCTCTCTGTAACGTGACTATTTCGTGTGCTCAAGAAGTATATTGTGTGGATGTCTCTGTGTGTCCAAGACGTTTGCCAGAGTCTTCTTTTTATAACCAACAGAATTTTATCTCTAATCTATCTCTAGTAAAAACGACGGCCGCAGATTGTAAAAGATAAAATTAATTCCGTCAAAGTTGAAACAGAATCTCCGCGCTCCGCTGGTAATGTTCCGGGTTTCAAACCCATATGCAAACCCGGAACACATGCAAATTTAGGCAGAAACTTCTCCGATTGGAATGTTCCGGGTTTCAAACCAAACCTCAAACCCGGAACAAGCCTGAAATTAGGCAGAATGTTCTGCGTTTGACTCTGGTTGACTTCCCATGTTGCTCTAACCTCTGAAATCTTCATTTAAGCACTTTGTTGGGTAATTTATCCTGAAAACATATGAAATCGATCATTGGAGACAAATATAACAATGAAGAATAATTAAAGCATTAAAGAGGAAAGTTAATGTCATAATGTAGAGAATTAAGCATGAATTAGTCTAGTAAACTTAGACAAATTCCTGACTTATCAACTTCCTCACACTTAATCTTTGCTTGCCCTCAAGCAAATAGAAACATACTAAAACCTTACAGAAGGGAGTCGTCAGTTAAGAACTGTGCACAAGGAGATCTAATAATGAAAAGCAGTCATAAGAACAATGATCCACACTTGCAGGTTTTCATAAACAGTGAATTGAGAAGTATTTTGCAAGAGCTTAAGGCACATAGTAAAACCACTGACTCCAATTTCACTTAGGGACTACTTTCCAATTAACTTTCCACAATCCATGGACGACAAGGGGTGAGAAGTAATATCTTATTCCATATTACCTTTCATCACCACGTACTCATAATCAAGAAAGACTTTGCATTTTGCATTTGAAATTAACCAATTTCCTCAACTTTCTAAACAAGCATTAACTTTCTCTTTTATATCCCTCAGACTTTTCTCTCCATTCATGTAGCGGTGTTGGGTCTTCTATCCCAGATCAGATGACCTTAGGTAGATGGGTGGTGAGGCACCCCGAGGACTTAATTACCGAATGGGCGAGGCCTGTTTTCTGGGTTAAAAGTTCGATTAGAGGAGTACCTTGCCTTTGTCCTTCCTTCCTTTCATTCAATAATCATTCCCAAAGTCCCCAAGTGAAATCCAAAATCAAATAGTTGCACTAATAGGCTTAACTTTTTAAAGAAGAAATAGACAAACATTGAACAAAACTAGCAGTGCAACCAGAATTCCTACAACTGTTTTCCAGTTTCGATCTCACAAGAACTAGTGCTACTCATGCAGTGTTCCAACCCAACTTATCCAACCACTGAATAAGACTCAGGTATGTTATGCAACCAAAATATTTTGAGGGCCAGCAAACATATTGTGCAAATGGAATGATAGTCTTGAAAGAAAATTGTTCAAAATTAGCACATTCGAATGAAATTGAGCATGAATATGTGCATGTGCAATTCCCCTTCCTCACACTTAAAACTTAGCAATGCCCTCATTGCTTCATGAAAATGATTAGGATGGAGGGAAAACAAAAAAATTTCCAGAAAACAACGTTTGAAAATAAAAAATATTAGAAAATCACGCCCCTGGGGTGTGGTGAGGACAACGTCCTCACACTTATGTAAAACAGCGGGGTGTTGAATTCTGCAGAAATTCGACAGAGATTCCTTGGGTCTGGAGCAATGGCGAAAAACAACACAGGCGAGGTCGGGGTTTGGAGCGGCGTGAGTGTTGAAGAAGGAAGCAAATGAGGGATCTAGGTCGCGCGCCCCGCTCTTGTTCCGCTGAAGACTGGGTCCGGGTTTTCAAACCTGTATGCGAACCCGGACCATATGAAATTTTAGTCAGAAGCTGCACCGCATACGCGGTCCGGGTTCCAAACCAAACCTCAAACCCGGAACAAGCCTGAAATTAGGCAGAATGTTCTGCGTTTGACTCTGGTTGACTTCCCATGTGCTCTAACCTCTGAAATCTTCATTTAAGCACTTTGTTGGGAAATTTATCCTGAAAACATATGAATCGATCATTGGAGACAAATATAACAATGAAGAATAATTAAAGCATTAAAGAGGAAAGTTAATGTCATAATGTAGAGAATTAAGCATGAATTAGTCTAGTAAACTTAGACAAATTCCTGACTTATCAGTTATTGAGCCTTAGCTTGTTTAGCACTACTCTTGTAGTCCTATCGGATTATATCCCGTGGATGCTCTTGTAGCTGTGTAAGCTATGTCGGCCAGGTATTGTAACCTTTTGGCGTTCTGGTTTTTGGAGTTAACCGTTCCTGACTATGTTAGTCAGCTAGTACACCGCTGTTGGTGTTATTTACATTAACTGCCCCGAGACTTGTGTCTCGGGTTCCATTACTATTCCCTTTCCATTTCATTGCACGGTTAGTGCTTTCTCTGTGTTGACTAGCTGGGTTTCGCGACTGCTAAGCATGTCGCCCCATGTTGTTGTAAGTTGTAGCCTCCTTACGGTTGGAGTGCTCATTCAACTGTTATTGAGTGCGGGTATTGTTGTTCATCCGGGAATCATCTCCAGAACTTCCAATCTTGGAATCTACCATGTGTCGAGTTTCCTCTTATAGGAATCTATACTGCCAGGTCGGGTTTTCCCGGATATGAGAGGACTTTCTTCTCCTGGCGTTCTTTTCCAAGTATACAATGGGGAATGCGGCGGGCGGGACTGGTATTGTAGGTATCCGGTTACACTCCGGTGATTCCTAATTAGCGTATCTAACGCTATCACTCAGCCCTTAGCCCTAAGCTTCCAATTCCTAACTCGGTATTTCCTAGACTCGGTATTTCCAGTCATCAGAGCGATACTTCGCTCTGACCACTTTTTGTAACACCCTACCATTAATACGGCATTACTGTCCAATCTCCTCGTGCTTCCAGATTCACGCAGCGGATATACATACTTACATACAGTGGGTGATACAATGCCGTTAGTCACCACATGACAACAAGGCTACACTTCTACTATAGCATCGGTCTGATGGACCGGAATCCCGAGTACTACACATCTACAATACATACTCCATTACTAATAAATGCTACCATGTTCCATTCAATACTTTGCTCCTTTACAATACCATACAGTACAATGTACATAACCGAGTTTACTAAATTCCTTATACAAATACAATGCTTCTCCCAAGTTCATGTTACTCATTAAGAGTCTACATCTACCCATTCCTCACTACTACTTACTTCCTAAGTACAAGGGTGTGTCATTTAGTACACCTCTACATTCCACTTCTAACTATCAAGTGTAGTCACCGGTCTCTCACCTTGACCACATCCGCTTCAGTACCTGCACACAAAAACGTTCCCCGAGGGGGTCAGCTTTCGCTGAATATGATACCGCATACCCCGCGTACTAGCGAGGGTACGCGACCATTTGGTCGAATACTTGCAATTCATTTTGCATTACATACAATACATACATACATTCATACATACATACATGCTTTATACAATACATTACAATACATTCATTTTACCAAGCATACATACATACAATACATACAAGGAATACAATACAAGTCATTCATTCACACTTACCATACTCACCGCATCACGGAGATACAATTCTCCAATACATACAAGGTCTTGTTAGCCTTATTACACGCCCGGGTTAATCGGGTGTTCAATACTTTTACTCCGGGTCAATGACTTACAATAGTCAAGACCAGTACAACAATACTTCTTACATACTTTACTTCCAGTTAAGTCGGTATGACCTCCGGGCAGGGAATACTACTTCCCACCACCGGGCTTTAGGGTGGCCCACTAATCCAGACGCTACCCATACAAAGGGAATTGGTCCAAGGAAAAGATCATAGCCAGGATTCGGTTCCAACCTTTGTGGTTCCTTATCCTCACGCGTGGCCGAAACTATATCGGGCTTCTACTCATTCCATTTTACTCATTACTCATGTCAGGAGTTAGATTGTTAGGAATTAGTAGAAGTCAGTACTTCATTTCCATACATCCATACAATACACGAGTACTCATCCACATACATACCTTCATTCTCATTCGTACATTTCATGAATTATACAAACTAAATGTTCGGGCGAATATAGCAAGAACAAAATAGTCCAAACACAATTAAGTGCGATAAAGTCCAATTCGTGCATTTATCTTATTTGAGTGATCACATAAGCACACAAATCGGGGTAACCAGGTTAGGATACAGAGCATGAAGAAATCATACCTTTTTACCGGAATTTACTTTACCATGTCACCTCACACTCCTCGGGTTGTTCTCGAACCACTGACAACATTTCAAGTGGTTCTATTAATATTAAGATACTATGGTATGTAAAACTAATACTCCCGTAATTAACCCCGTTATCCACTAACTTTAGTCTTACTCAAGTGTGCTTAACTTTCTTACCTTCATTACTTTAGCACTAACACCTTACTCATGCATATATAATATGTATATATATATATATATATATATATATATATATATTATATATATATATATATATATATGTATAATATGTACATATGTATTTATATTATTTCATCTATTAAATTTTAATTTTTTTTTTTTTACAAAGGCCGACCGACCCTCTGGGTAGGTCGCCTGGGTAGGTCGGCTGCAGAGAGCACCCGAGTTACAGAATTCAGCCCGACCGACCCAGTCTGGGGTAGGTCGCCTGGGTAGTCGGCTGCAGAACCCCTTTTAATTATCTACTTTGGGCTCCAAATTCCCTCAATTCTCACCCAATCTTTTCCTACTCATTTCCACATGTTTACTACATGTTTAAACACTAATTAAATCCTCTAATTCACCTAAGTTCATCCATCAAATTCATTTTTCACTTCTAAATCAACTTACACAATTTTCTCACTTCATCTTCAACACATGCAACAGTTTGTTTCTCTTTTGCTACAGATTTTTAAAACTCATCCTCCCGTCCAATACTTCTACTACCAATACCATTACTAGCATCCCAAATACATTTCCAAAGCAATTACAACATCTATACCCAAGTCCAACATTCATTTTACTAAGTCTTGTACTCTCATTCTTCCTAATCCTCCAATGAAATCCAATACCTCTTGCTACAGATTTTGTTTTCTTCTCTCTGCTACAGATTTTTCCCTCAACTCTTATACTCCAATACTCCCTTGCATAGTGCTACTATTAGCATCTTAAATACCTTACTCATATCCTAGTTCCATCCTCTTCACAACCTCATATCCAAATCTGTTTCAAGATACTAAACTCCTTTTAAACTCTCCAAATACACCTAGCTACCACCTAGGTTACTTCCTCTTCTTAAACCTTAAGTCCTCTCATTCCTACACAAAATTGACATAGTCTCCCCTGTAATTCTACTTTGCTCACACACTACTTCAGCTCACAATGGCTCATTTTCACAACCTGTTTATACACACCTTATACTCACATTTCAACTCCACTACAACACCATAAAATTCCGCACATACACATTCTATACCCAATGTTTTCCCAAGTTTTTAAACATCATTTAAACTTCAAAACTGTTAATATCATTCCTCATTATACTACAACATACTTACTACTCATTACTCAATACATTACTCATTTTTACTACTCAAAACTGTTACAATACAATACACAACCAACCCAAGGTAGGAGTATTTTACCTCGTCTTGTTAGTTTCTCTTTCTTTCCTTTCCTTCTCTTCTTCCTTCTTTCTTTCTTCCTTGTTCTCGGTTTTTGCTCAAGGAATGGGCAATGCTACATCACCCCATACCAATACACACAACTACTTAGTACTCATTTTATACTAACCCTAGAATTTAGATGTTTTAGAGTTTAGAAAGAGTATTACCTTCCCACCAATGAATGAAGTTCTTGTATAGCAAGAGAGCAAGATTCCTAGCCCTTAAGAGAAGCCAAAATCGGCTGGAATGCAAAGAGCAAAGCAAGGCTTACTTTGAATTTTCGTTTTGCAAATGAGGGCTAGAAAAAGATGGGTTTTCAAGAATGTTTTTACCTCAAAATGACAAGGAGGTGAAGGTGCTTCTAATGGTGGTACTCAAGCTCCAAATGCAGCACACCCATGGAGATGAAGTTGGTTGTTTTTGATTTTTGAAAGGAGGAAAGTGTTCTCCTTTGCAAGGGGATTCCAATGGTATAATTTTTATTGAATTTGGACAAGATTTGAGTGCTCAAAGAGAGGAGAGAAGGAGGAAGTTGAGTTGGTTTCTTCCTTTCTCCATGGCTGTCGCAGGTGCAAAGAGGGAGTTCAGAAAATAGAGAAAGAGAGGAAGGAGGGTACGTGAGAGGAGGAGGAGAAAGTGAGGAGAGACTATTTTTTTTTTCTTTTATTTACTTTGCTTGTCTTTTAGCACATAAGAGAAAATAAAGAGAGGGGGAGGCTAATAAAAATCGGCCCACATGTGCACACACACTCACATTTTTATTTTTATTTGCAAAGTGGACACACTTAGTTTGTTTATTTGCATTCTCACCCCACAACTTACCGGTTGTTACAGTTTTTACTAATCGGTACCCGTTTTCCGGAATTTTCTCGTTTAATTAATTTTGTTGGTTCTAAAGCTTCACTAATATTCACTAATGATTATTTAGTTGACCAAAACTGTTACGAGTCTATTTGACCCGCTTAAAGTCGCGTTTTTCCGGTTTCCTCGAAAAACGCGCTTTAAGGTTCGTTTATGCTTTTAATACATTATTTGGATCCGTTTTCTTCGGGAGTTGTTCCCATATATTATTTAGGTCTTATTAAACCTTTAGAATCCATATAATACGCTAACCGAGGTCTCATGCCTCCCATGGTTATTTAACGCTTATTTAGCGTTCTCCGTTTTTAAAGCGTTTATTTATTTCTTTTGGATTTATTTTTTTTCCTTACCAATATTACTCTAGCATTATTAGGCTCTTAAATAAGGATTAGAATTAACTTAACCACTATATTTAAGTTTGGGGTATTTCACCCTCAAACTTTTCTCTCCATTCATGTAGCGGTGTTGGGTCTTCTATCCCAGATCAGATGACCTTAGGTAGATGGGTGATGAGGCACCCCGAGGACTTAATTACCAAATGGACGAGGCCTGTTTTCTGGGTTAAAAGTTCGATTAGAGGAGTACCTTGCCTTTGTCCTTCCTTCCTTTCATTCAATAATCATTCCCAAAGTCCCCAAGTGAAATCAAAATCAAATAGTTTCACTAATAGGCTTAACTTTTTAAAGAAGAAATAGACAAGCATTAATCAAAACTGTACATACAAGCAGTGCAACCAGAATTCCCACAACTATTTTCCAGCTTCGATCTCACAAGAACTAGTGCTACTCGTGCGGTGTTCCAAACCAACTTATCCAACCACTGAATAAGACTCAGGTATGTTATGCAACCAAAAATTTTTGAGGGCCAACAAAAATACTGTGAAAATGGAGTGATAGCCTTAAAAATGTTCAAAATTAGCACATTTGAATGAAATTGAGCAAGAGCATGAGCATGTGTAATTTCCCTTCCTCACTCTTAAAAATTAGCAAGGCCCTCATTGCTTCATGTAAATGATTAAGACGGAAGGAAAACACAAAGTCGCAGAAAACAACGTTGAAAAATAAAAGAAGTTAGAAAATCACGCCCCTGGAGTATTTTGAGGACAACGTCCTCACACTTAGCTAAAAGCATCGAGGTGTTGAAATCCGCAGAAAAATCGACAGAGTTTCCTTTGGATACCTCAATACCTCACACTTAGCAAAAGCAGACCTGTAGCTCAAGAAATAGAACCAGGCAACACGAACTTGCAGAAACAGTAAGTGTGTGAGTGAAACATCATAGTTAAGCGACAGTCGTAATGAAACAAGTAGTAGTCGAATCGAAAACAGGATAGAAAGACAACCCAAAAGAAGAATATCTCATAAGCAAACACATCAAAATAGCTGAAAAGGTAGAAAATGAAGTAACCCAATCTCATTCTTTAGTCGCGGCTGTAAACTGGGTCCGGGTTTCAAACCCATCCTCAAACCTGGAGGACACGTAAAACATGCCAGTAGCTACCCCGCTCTTGTGATCCGGGTTTGCAAACCAATAAGCAAACCCGGATGTACACCAAAATAAGACAGTAGCTTCAGCGCTTATGCGGTCCGGGTTTGCAAATCCATACTCAAACCCGGATGACCTCCAAAATAAGACAGTAGCTTCGCCCAGCTATAGGTCCGGGTTTGCAAACCCAGCTCTAAACCTGGACAACCCTTAAAAGTGGCCAGAAACTCATATTGATAACAGAGATCCCTCCAAACTCCTGAATTCACCTTCAAAACCATGTGAAACTAAACAAAACATGTCTAACAAACTTATTAGCCCAAAAATAAAGAATGAAAAACAAAAAAACTTATGAGAAATAAACAAAACGAAAATAATAAAACTCATAAAACTGGGTTGTCTCCCAGCCAGCCGCCCGTCTTTTCGGTCTTTGGCTAGACCGTGCCTCATTCTCTCAAGAGACTCCAGAGGATTGAGCTGTCTTGGGTCCCCAGCGACAAGAAGTTCGAGATGCTTCCAAAACTTGTTTTGAAGACCTACCAGCATAAAATAGTAGTTGCTCACCTTCTGCATTCAAAGTGATCTTACCGTGAGCAACTTCGATTCGAGCATCGGCTATTGCTAGGTAGGGTCTTCCAAGGATGATAGGAACTGTTGGATCTGCAGCCATGTCGAGTACGACAAAATCGCAAGGAAAGTACAGATGCTCCACCTTAACCATCACATCCTTAGCGATTCCACAAGGATAAACCATTGAGCGATCTGCTAGCTGAAGCGTCATTCGTGTTGGTTGTAAGTCCCCAATCCCAAGCTTTTCAAAAATAGTGTATGGCATAAGACTGATTGATGCTCCCAAATCAGCAAGACAGTGGTCAAAATCAATGTCTCCTACTCTGCAAGGAATTGTGAAACTTCCAGGATCTTTGCATTTTTCTGGTTGGCGCTTTTGTATGATCGCTGAACAAGTTCCTGTAAGCTGAATAGTCCCTGTCTCAACTAACTTTTCCTTATTAGATAAAAGCTTCCTTAAATACTTGGCATAGTTAGGCACCTTCGCAACTAATTCAACAAAAGGAATATCAACAGATAGTTGACGAAGTAAAGTAAGAAACTTATCAAACTCACTATCCTCCTTGAAACTTGGTTCTGCTTGGGAAGGGAACTGGAGGAGAAACGTCGACTGCAGGTGGTGTAGGTGGAGGAGATTGGGTGGTTTTGCAATTACGCTCATTCTCTAGCACCGGTTCCTCTATATTCACCACCTCAAGCTCATTAGTTTTACCTTTCCCCTCCTAGTGGTTACCTTCTTCACTTTCCTTTCACCGTTTCCTTTTCCTGCAAAGAAGATTTTTTAGCCAAGATGTCATCTACTAGCTTAGCATAATTTGGCATAAACTTAAGCACTTCAGAAAAGGCATATCCTTAGTTGATTTCTTAAAAATGTTAAGAAATTTTCCAAGCTGTTCATCAAGGTCCCTTTTCTTTAACCTGTCAGGAAAAGGAATAGGTTCTTCAAATTTACTATTAGAAACAGAAGAGTAAGAAGGTCGAGTTTCAGGAGACTCCTTCTCCTTGGGTGTTTTAAAAGCTTTACTAGAGTCCTCAACCTCTTTTCGAACAGGCTGAATAACAACAACAGTGGAGCATCGTCTTCCACAACAAAAACAGCTTTGGCATGCTCTCTTGGATTCTGCTCTGACTGACTAGGCAAAGAACCCAAAGGACGCTGAACTAGCTGCTGAGATATCTGAGACAGCTGAGTCTCGATGTTCCTGTTGAATGTCCTTTGATCAGCGTTGAAAGTCCTCTGGTCCTGATTGAATGCTTCCAGCTCATTGAACTTCTTCATGCTAACCGAGATGAAATCATTCATCCTGGCCAGAACTTCATCCATACTAGAAGACGCTCCAGCACCCGAATTCTGTGCTTGCTGATTCTGCAGTGGTTGCTTCTGATAGGAAGGATTGTACTGCTGCTGAGGTCTCTGATTGTAATTGTTGTTACCACCAGCTTGGTAACGGTTTTGCTGCTGAGCTTGATAACCCGGATTTTCTTGGTTCCCAAAATAATTACCCGGTCTGTTACCAACATAGTTCGCTACCTCTTCTTGTGGTGGAGAGCACTGGCACATGTTAGAAGCTCTACCACAGTACTCGCACGGTGGATAAACCTCAGGAGCTGCTGCACTGGACTGTGGATTCATAACTGCACACATACGCTCAAACTGCTTCGACATTGCTTCTATCTTGGCAGCCAAGAAGGTGTTTGAATCTACTTCATAAACCCCAGCTGGTTTCTTCGGTGCGGCTACTCCTGCTCGCTCTTGTACCTCCCCTGGTTAGCTGCTGTAGTAATAGTCTCTAGCAGCTCTTTAATCCGTGTAATGGGCAGCTCCATCAAACTACCTCCAGCACAAGTATCAACCAACAACCGGCTAGATGGATCCAAGTCCTTATAAAAGGACTGCAGTATAACCTCTTCACCTAGACCGTGATGTGGTACCTTCCTCACTCATTCCCTTAAAACGCTCCCAAGCTTCAGACAAGGACTCACCGGCGAACTGTTTGAAGTTTGTAATTTCTCCTCTCATGGTCAGCATCCGAGAGGGTGGGAAGTACTTTGCCAAGAATGCATTAGCCAGCTCTCCCCAAGTAGTGATACTGTCAGGCGTCAGCGAGTTTAACCATTCAGCCGCTCTATCCCTCAGAGAGAATGGAAACAAAGTGAGCCGGGCCACCTCCTGCGAAGCTGGTGTCGAACACGCTCCTACCAACCTCAGGAATGTAGTGAGATGAACATTCGGATCTTCAGTGACCGTCCCGCTGAACTGAGGCGCGTTCATCACCATGGTCACATAATGAGTCTTGAACTGCCACTGCACTCCTGCTGGTAGCGCAGGAATCACAATTGGCGACACCAACCCCTCAACACTTGGGCGGGTGTAGTCCCTCATCTGCCTCTCGTTATTCGCCATGTTCACTGCTGGTTGAACTTTTGGACCCTCTTCAATAACAGGTGGCTCGAGCACCTTCTCCTCAACTGGTGGATCCAGGTTCAAGTCTCTTCGAAGCTGTCTTGCGAATCTCTCGATCTCAAGATTGAGTTCGAACTCCGGTTCTCCTGCAGAACGGGTTTTAACCATAAACCGAGAGTTAGTAAACTGAAACTATAATAGCGCAAATTAAAAGGACAGCAGTAATTAGAATAAAATAACAGAAAATCAGAAAAAGATAAAAAGAAATTAACCCACAAAATATGCAGATAAAATTCCTAACTACTAAACAGAATATTCAAATAAAAGAATAAAATCAGAAATAAAATCTGGAAGATAAAAGAATATCTAAGTCAAACTAGAAATTAGAACAAATTAAAAAAAACAGATTAACTAACAGGATTTGCCTTAAACTATCTCCTAAAACAGAACAAGAAAACTTAAAGATAAAAGAAGAAATCTAAAATAAAACAGAACAGCACGTTTAAACTATCCTATCCAAACAACTATACTAATCGAAATCAAGAACACATAACAGAATATAATAACAAAATAAATCAAACGAACAAATTGAACAAAATAAAATAAAACAAGTAAATCTAAACAGAAAATAATTAAAGAACAAAAAAAATAAAATAAAGATTAAACTAAATAACCGTGCCTCCCCGGCAACGGCGCCAAAAACTTGTTGGGATAAAACCTAACGGCAAGTGTACCGGTCAATTCTAGCAAGTTTTAATAGAGAGAATTCCCTAAGTATCGAACCAAAGGAGGCGATGTGTCTAGTTTAAATCTTTATTAATGACAAATTAAAACATGAAATTGGGGTTTGATTTGATGATAATTAGAAACTGTAAACAGAATGCAAACAATAACAAGCAGGAAAATAAATGTTGTGAAACTGATTTGGAAAGGATCCCGGTTTACTACTGCACCCTAAATCTGTGATTCCTATCCCTAAGTGATTTATAAGACAATTCTGAGTAAAACCCTAGAACAAAGATAATTTACCTCCGGTCTCCCGCTTAGCAAATACTAGTTAGCAAAGACTGAATTTTAACTCTCGTTACAAACCCACTGTTTACTAACCGCCTTAAGAACAATCTAGTTTATTGGTCAATTAGCAATTTAGAGGAATTACCATCTCTAAACTAACCGGTTATTTTCCTGTATTCAGTTGAAAGCCGCAGTCGTCACATATAAGCTAACAAAATACTAATCCTTATAATTGGCCAAATTGTAAAGATTAAAGAAATAAAGCAAGGAATATAACTTTACTCAATCAAATTGCATTAAATCACAAAGGAACAGGAATAGTCAATTTAGGGATACATAGCAAACCGAAATCTACAGGAACTACTCAGCCATTGACATGTTTACAATAATCTGAACTGCATGAGTAATTATAGAGAACAAGAAGGAACTCTGGTGAGATTTCTGGAGAAGTCTCCGTGGTGACTTCCTGCTCTGCTATACTCTGCTCCAAACTCCAAACCAGACTCAGACTCCAACTCCAACTAAACTCTCTGTATTGTGGGGATTTTGTGCGCTGTCGAAGTCTCCCTTCACGTTGGCTAGCCTCCTCTTTTTATAATAAAGGAATTCTATCTTTAATCTCTCTCAAATCTATCTCTAATCTAACCTAATTAAGCGACTGCTAAAAGATATACTAAAGATATAATAAGAGATATTAAAGATAGAACGCCAATTCCGTTTATCTCCGCGCTCCGCTTATATTGGTCCGGGTTTGCAAACAAGTACGCAAACCCGGACCACGTCTAAAAAGAGGCAGAAGGGTCTCGCCTTGGACTGGTCCGGGTTTGTAAAGTAAGACACAAACCCGGACCGCATCTGAAATTGGGCAGAAGGCTCTGCGACAAGGTGGTCCGGGTTTATAAACCTAGCTGCAAACCCGGACCCTCTATAAAGCATGGCAGTAGTTGGTAAAATTCAGTCTTTGACTCTGATTTGACTTCCACTTGTTGACTCAACCTCTAACATCTTCATTTAAGCATTTTGTTGAGCATTTTATCCTGAAAACATAACAAATTGATCATTGGAGACAAATATAACAATAAAGTATAAATAAAGCATTAAGGCAGGAATATAAAGTCATAATGTAGACAATTAAGCATGAATTAGTCTAGTAAACTTAGACAAATTCCTGACTTATCAACTTCCTCACACTTAATCTTTGCTTGCCCTCAAGCAAATAGAAACATACTGAAATCTTACAGAAGGGAGTCGTCAGTTTAGAACTGTGCACAAGGAGATCTAATAATGAAAAGCAGTCATAGAGAACAATGATCCACACTTGCAGTTTTCATAAACAGTGAACTGAGAAGTTTTTTACAAGAGCTTAAGGCACATAGTAAAACCACTGACTCCAATTTCACTCAGGAACTACTTCCCAATTAACTTTCCACAATCCATGGACGACAAGGGGTGAGAAGTAATATCTTATTCCATATTACCTTTCATCACCACGTACTCATAATCAAGAAAGACTTTGCACTTTGCATTTGAAATTAACAAATTTCTTCAACTTTCTAAACAAGCATTAACTTTCTCTTTTATATCCCTCAGACTTTTCTCTCCATTCATGTAGCGGTGTTGGGTCTTCTATCCCAGATCAGATGACCTTAGGTAGATGGGTGATGAGGCACCCCGAGGACTTAATTACCAAATGGACGAGGCCTGTTTTCTGGGTTAAAAGTTCGATTAGAGGAGTACCTTGCCTTTGTCCTTCCTTCCTTTCATTCAATAATCATTCCCAAAGTCCCCAAGTGAAATCAAAATCAAATAGTTTCACTAATAGGCTTAACTTTTTAAAGAAGAAATAGACAAGCATTAATCAAAACTGTACATACAAGCAGTGCAACCAGAATTCCCACAACTATTTTCCAGCTTCGATCTCACAAGAACTAGTGCTACTCGTGCGGTGTTCCAAACCAACTTATCCAACCACTGAATAAGACTCAGGTATGTTATGCAACCAAAAATTTTTGAGGGCCAACAAAAATACTGTGAAAATGGAGTGATAGCCTTAAAAATGTTCAAAATTAGCACATTTGAATGAAATTGAGCAAGAGCATGAGCATGTGTAATTTCCCTTCCTCACACTTAAAAATTAGCAATGCCCTCATTGCTTCATGTAAATGATTAAGACGGAAGGAAAACACAAAGTCGCGAAAACAACGTTGAAAAATAAAAGAAGTTAGAAAATCACGCCCCTGGAGTATTTTGAGGACAACGTCCTCACACTTAGCTAAAAGCATCGGGGTGTTGAAATCTGCAGAAAAATCGACAGAGTTTCCTTTGGATACCTCAATACCTCACACTTAGCAAAAGCAGACCTGTAGCTCAAGAAATAGAACCAGGCAACACGAACTTGCAGAAACAGTAAGTGTGTGAGTGAAACATCATAGTTAAGCGACAGTCGTAATGAAACAAGTAGTAGTCGAATCTAAAGCAGGATAGAAAGACAACCCAAAGGAAGAATATCTCATAAGCAAACACATCAAAATAGCTGAAAAGGTAGAAAATGAAGTAACCCAATCTCATTCTTTAGTCGCGGCTGTAAACTGGGTCCGGGTTTCAAACCCATCCTCAAACCCGGACGACACGTAAAACATGCCAGTAGCTACTCCGCTCTTGTGATCCGGGTTTGCAAACCAATAAGCAAACCCGGACGTACACCAAAATAAGACAGTAGCTTCAGCGCTTATGCGGTCCGGGTTTGCAAATCCATACTCAAACCCGGACGACCTCCAAAATAAGACAGTAGCTTCAGCGCTTATGCGGTCCGGGTTTGCAAATCCATACTCAAACCCGGACGACCTCCAAAATAAGACAGTAGCTTCGCCCAGCTATAGGTCCGGGTTTGCAAACCCAGCTCCAAACCTGGACAACCCTTAAAAGTGGCCAGAAACTCATATTGATAACAGAGATCCCTCCAAACTCCTGAATTCACCTTCAAAACCATGTGAAACTAAACAAAACATGTCTAACAAACTTATTAGCCCAAAAATAAAGAATGAAAAAAATAAAACTTATGAGAAATAAACAAAACGAAAATAATAAAACTCACAAAACTGGGTTGTCTCCCAGCCAGCCGCCCGTCTTTTCGGTCTTTGGCTAGACCGTGCCTCATTCTCTCAAGAGACTCCAGAGGATTGAGCTGTCTTGGGTCCCCAGCGACAAGAAGTTCGATGCTTCCAAAACTTGTTTTGAAGACCTACCAGCATAAAATAGTAGTTGCTCACCTTCTGCATTCAAAGTGATCGTACCGTGAGCAACTTCGATTCGAGCGGCTGTTGCTAGGAAGGGTCTTCCAAGGATGATAGGAACTGTTGGATCTGCAGCCATGTCGAGTACGACAAAATCGCAAGGAAAGTACAGATGCTCCACCTTAACCATCACATCCTTAGCGATTCCACAAGGATAAACCATTGAGCGATCTGCTAGCTGAAGCGTCATTCGTGTTGGCTGTAAGTCCCCAATCCCAAGCTTTCAAAAATAGTGTATGGCATAAGACTGATTGATGCTCCCAAATCAGCAAGACAGTGGTCAAAATCAATGTCTCCTACTCTGCAAGGAATTGTGAAACTTCGAGGATCTTTGCATTTTTCTTGTTGGCGCTTTTGTATGATCGCTGAACAAGTTCCTGTAAGCTGAATAGTCCCTGTCTCAACTAACTTTTCCTTATTAGATAAAAGCTTCCTTAAATACTTGGCATAGTTAGGCACCTTCGCAACTAATTCAACAAAAGGAATATCAACAGATAGTTGACGAAGTAAAGTAAGAAACTTATCAAACTCACTATCCTCCTTGAAACGCTTGGTTCTGCTTGGGATGGGAACTGGAGGAGAAACGTCGACTGCAGGTGGTGTAGGTGGAGGAGATTGGGTGGTTTTGCAATTACGCTCATTCTCTAGCACCGGTTCCTCTATATTCACCACCTCAAGCTCATTAGTTTTACCTTTCCCGCTCCTAGTGGTTACCTTCTTCACCGTTTCCTTTTCCTGCAAAGAAGATTTTTTAGCCAAGATGTCATCTACTAGCTTAGCATAATTTGGCATAAACTTAAGCACTTCAGAAAAAGGCATATCCTTAGTTGATTTCTTAAAAATGTTAAGAAATTTTCCAAGCTGTTCATCAAGGTCCCTTTTCTTTAACCTGTCAGGAAAAGGAATAGGTTCTTCAAATTTACTATTAGAAACAGAAGAGTAAGAAGGTCGAGTTTCAGGAGACTCCTTCTCCTTGGGTGTTTTAAAAGCTTTACTAGAGTCCTCAACCTCTTTTCGAACAGGCTGAATGACAGCAACAAGTGGAGCATCGTCTTCCACAACAAAAACAGCTTTGGCATGCTCTCTTGGATTCTGCTCTGACTGACTAGGCAAAGAACCCAAAGGACGCTGAACTAGCTGCTGAGATATCTGAGACAGCTGAGTCTCGATGTTCCTGTTGAATGTCCTTTGATCAGCGTTGAAAGTCCTCTGGTCCTGATTGAAAGCTTCCAGCTCATTGAACTTCTTCGTGCTAACCGAGATGAAATCATTCATCCTGGCCAGAACTCATCCATACTAGAAGACGCTCCAGCACCCGAATTCTGTGCTTGCTGATTCTGCAGTGGTTGCTTCTGATAGGAAGGATTGTACTGCTGCTGAGGTCTCTGATTGTAATTGTTGTTACCACCAGCTTGGTAACGGTTTTGCTGCTGAGCTTGATAACCCGGATTTCCTTGGTTCCCAAAATAATTACCCGGTCTGTTACCAACATAGTTCGCTACCTCTTCTTGTGGTGGAGAGCACTGGCACATGTTAGAAGCTCTACCACAGTACTCGCACGGTGGATAAACCTCAGGAGCTGCTGCACTGGACTGTGGATTCATAACTGCACACATACGCTCAAACTGCTTCGACATTGCTTCTATCTTGGCAGCCAAGAAAGTGTTTGAATCTACTTCATAAACCCCAGCTGGTTTCTTCGGTGCGGCTTCTCCTGCTCTTGTACCTCCCCACTGGTTAGCTGCTGTAGTAATAGTCTCTAGCAGCTCTTTAATCCGTGTAATGGGCAGCTCCATCAAACTACCTCCAGCACAAGTATCAACCAACAACCGGCTAGATGGATCCAAGTCCTTATAAAAGTGCAGTATAACCTCTTCACCTAGACCGTGATGTGGTACCTTCCTCACTATTCCCTTAAAACGCTCCCAAGCTTCAGACAAGGACTCACCGGCGAACTGTTTGAAGTTTGTAATTTCTCCTCTCATGGTCAGCATCCGAGAGGGTGGGAAGTACTTTGCCAAGAATGCATTAGCCAGCTCTCCCCAAGTAGTGATACTGTCAGGCGTCAGCGAGTTTAACCATTCAGCCGCTCTATCCCTCAGAGAGAATGGAAACAAAGTGAGCCGGGCCACCTCCTGCGAAGCTGGTGTCGAACACGCTCCTACCAACCTCAGGAATGTAGTGAGATGAACATTCGGATCTTCAGTGACCGTCCCGCTGAACTGAGGCGCGTTCATCACCATGGTCACATAATGAGTCTTGAACTGCCACTGCACTCCTGCTGGTAGCGCAGGAATCACAATTGGCGACACCAACCCCTCAACACTTGGGCGGGTGTAGTCCCTCATCTGCCTCTCGTTATTCGCCATGTTCACTGCTGGTTGAACTTTTGGACCCTCTTCAAATAACAGGTGGCTCGAGCACCTTCTCCTCAACTGGTGGATCCAGGTTCAAGTCTCTTCGAAGCTGTCTTGCGAATCTCTCGATCTCAAGATTGAGTTCGAACTCCGGTTCTCCTGCAGAACGGGTTTTAACCATAAACCGAGAGTTAGTAAACTGAAACTATAATAGCGCAAATTAAAAGGACAGCAGTAATTAGAATAAAATAACAGAAAATCAGAAAAAGATAAAAGAAATTAACCCACAAAATATGCAGATAAAATTCCTAACTACTAAACACAGAATATTCAAATAAAAGAATAAAATCAGAAATAAAATCTGGAAGATAAAAGAATATCTAAGTCAAACTAGAAATTAGAACAAATTAAAAAAAAAATCGATTAACTAACAGGATTTGCCTTAAACTATCTCCTAAAACAGAACAAGAAAACTTAAAGATAAAAGAAGAAAATCTAAAATAAAACAGAACAGGCACGTTTAAACTATCCTATCCAAACAACTATACTAATCGAAATCAAGAACACATAACAGAATATAATAACAAAATAAATCAAACGAACAAATTGAACAAAATAAAATAAAACAAGTAAATCTAAACAGAAAATAATTAAAGAACAAAATAAATAAAATAAAGATTAAACTAAATAACCGTGCCTCCCCGGCAACGGCGCCAAAAACTTGTTGGGATAAAACCTAACGGCAAGTGTACCGGTCAATTCTAGCAAGTTTTAATAGAGAGAATTCCCTAAGTATCGAACCAAAGGAGGCGATGTGTCTAGTTTAAATCTTTATTAATGACAAATTAAAACAGGAAATTGGGGTTTGATTTGATGATAATTAGAAACTGTAAACAGAATGCAAACAATAACAAGCAGGAAAATAAATGTTGTGAAACTGATTTGGAAAGGAGATCCCGGTTTACTACTGCACCCTAAATCTGTGATTCCTATCCCTAAGTGATTTATAAGACAATTCTGAGTAAAACCCTAGAACAAAGATAATTTACCTCCGGTCTCCCGCTTAGCAAATACTAGTTAGCAAAGACTGAATTTTAACTCTCGTTACAAACCCACTGTTTACTAACCGCCTTAAGAACAATCTAGTTTATTGGTCAATTAGCAATTTAGAGGAATTACCATCTCTAAACTAACCGGTTATTTTCCTGTATTCAGTTGAAAGCCGCAGTCGTCACATATAAGCTAACAAAATACTAATCCTTATAATTGGCCAAATTGTAAAGATTAAAGAAATAAAGCAAGGAATATAACTTTACTCAATCAAATTGCATTAAATCACAAAGGAACAGGAATAGTCAATTTAGGGATACATAGCAAACCGAAATCTACAGGAACTACTCAGCCATTGACATGTTTACAATAATCAGAACTGCATGAGTAATTATAGAGAACAAGAAGGAACTCTGGTGAGATTTCTGGAGAAGTCTCCGTGGTGACTTCCTGCTCTGTATACTCTGCTCCAAACTCCAAACCAGACTCAGACTCCAACTCCAACTAAACTCTCTTGTATTGTGGGGATTTTGTGCGCTGTCGAAGTCTCCCTTCACGTTGGCTAGCCTCCTCTTTTTATAACAAAGGAATTCTATCTTTAATCTCTCTCAAATCTATCTCTAATCTAACCTAATTAAGCGACTGCTAAAAGATATACTAAAAGATATAATGAGATATTAAAGATAGAACGCCAATTCCGTTTATCTCCGCGCTCCGCTTATATTGGTCCGGGTTTGCAAACAAGTACGCAAACCCGGACCACGTCTAAAAAGAGGCAGAAGGGTCTCGCCTTGGACTGGTCCGGGTTTGTAAAGTAAGACACAAACCCGGACCGCATCTGAAATTGGGCAGAAGGCTCTGCGACAAGGTGGTCCGGGTTTATAAACCTAGCTGCAAACCCGGACCCTCTATAAAGCATGGCAGTAGTTGGTAAAATTCAGTCTTTGACTCTGATTTGACTTCCACTTGTTGACTCAACCTCTAACATCTTCATTTAAGCATTTTGTTGAGCATTTTATCCTGAAAACATAACAAATTGATCATTGGAGACAAATATAACAATAAAGTATAAATAAAGCATTAAGGCAGGAATATAAAGTCATAATGTAGACAATTAAGCATGAATTAGTCTAGTAAACTTAGACAAATTCCTGACTTATCAACTTCCTCACACTTAATCTTTGCTTGCCCTCAAGCAAATAGAAACATACTGAAATCTTACAGAAGGGAGTCGTCAGTTTAGAACTGTGCACAAGGAGATCTAATAATGAAAAGCAGTCATAGAGAACAATGATCCACACTTGCAGGTTTTCATAAACAGTGAACTGAGAAGTTTTTTACAAGAGCTTAAGGCACATAGTAAAACCACTGACTCCAATTTCACTCAGGAACTACTTCCCAATTAACTTTCCACAATCCATGGACGACAAGGGGTGAGAAGTAATATCTTATTCCATATTACCTTTCATCACCACGTACTCATAATCAAGAAAGACTTTGCACTTTGCATTTGAAATTAACAAATTTCTTCAACTTTCTAAACAAGCATTAACTTTCTCTTTTATATCCCTCAGACTTTTCTCTCCATTCATGTAGCGGTGTTGGGTCTTCTATCCCAGATCAGATGACCTTAGGTAGATGGGTGATGAGGCACCCCGAGGACTTAATTACCAAATGGACGAGGCCTGTTTTCTGGGTTAAAAGTTCGATTAGAGGAGTACCTTGCCTTTGTCCTTCCTTCCTTTCATTCAATAATCATTCCCAAAGTCCCCAAGTGAAATCAAAATCAAATAGTTTCACTAATAGGCTTAACTTTTTAAAGAAGAAATAGACAAGCATTAATCAAAACTGTACATACAAGCAGTGCAACCAGAATTCCCACAACTATTTTCCAGCTTCGATCTCACAAGAACTAGTGCTACTCGTGCGGTGTTCC
Organism: Limonium bicolor; assembly: GCA_023374045.1. Classification (NCBI taxonomy): domain Eukaryota; kingdom Viridiplantae; phylum Streptophyta; class Magnoliopsida; order Caryophyllales; family Plumbaginaceae; genus Limonium; species Limonium bicolor. The sequence goes on from CM041782.1 coordinate 221,851,064, forward strand.
AAACCAACTTATCCAACCACTGAATAAGACTCAGGTATGTTATGCAACCAAAAATTTTTGAGGGCCAACAAAAATACTGTGAAAATGGAGTGATAGCCTTAAAAATGTTCAAAATTAGCACATTTGAATGAAATTGAGCAAGAGCATGAGCATGTGTAATTTCCCTTCCTCACACTTAAAAATTAGCAATGCCCTCATTGCTTCATGTAAATGATTAAGACGGAAGGAAAACACAAAGTCGCAGAAAACAACGTTGAAAAATAAAAGAAGTTAGAAAATCACGCCCCTGGAGTATTTTGAGGACAACGTCCTCACACTTAGCTAAAAGCATCGGGGTGTTGAAATCTGCAGAAAAATCGACAGAGTTTCCTTTGGATACCTCAATACCTCACACTTAGCAAAAGCAGACCTGTAGCTCAAGAAATAGAACCAGGCAACACGAACTTGCAGAAACAGTAAGTGTGTGAGTGAAACATCATAGTTAAGCGACAGTCGTAATGAAACAAGTAGTAGTCGAATCTAAAGCAGGATAGAAAGACAACCCAAAGGAAGAATATCTCATAAGCAAACACATCAAAATAGCTGAAAAGGTAGAAAATGAAGTAACCCAATCTCATTCTTTAGTCGCGGCTGTAAACTGGGTCCGGGTTTCAAACCCATCCTCAAACCCGGACGACACGTAAAACATGCCAGTAGCTACTCTCGCTCTTGTGATCCGGGTTTGCAAACCAATAAGCAAACCCGGACGTACACCAAAATAAGACAGTAGCTTCAGCGCTTATGCGGTCCGGGTTTGCAAATCCATACTCAAACCCGGACGACCTCCAAAATAAGACAGTAGCTTCAGCGCTTATGCGGTCCGGGTTTGCAAATCCATACTCAAACCCGGACGACCTCCAAAATAAGACAGTAGCTTCGCCCAGCTATAGGTCCGGGTTTGCAAACCCAGCTCCAAACCTGGACAACCCTTAAAAGTGGCCAGAAACTCATATTGATAACAGAGATCCCTCCAAACTCCTGAATTCACCTTCAAAACCATGTGAAACTAAACAAAACATGTCTAACAAACTTATTAGCCCAAAAATAAAGAATGAAAAACAATAAAACTTACGAGAAATAAACAAAACGAAAATAATAAAACTCACAAAACTGGGTTGTCTCCCAGCCAGCCACCCGTCTTTTCGGTCTTTGGCTAGACCGTGCCTCATTCTCTCAAGAGACTCCAGAGGATTGAGCTGTCTTGGGTCCCCAGCGACAAGAAGTTCGAGATGCTTCCAAAACTTGTTTTGAAGACCTACCAGCATAAAATAGTAGTTGCTCACCTTCTGCATTCAAAGTGATCGTACCGTGAGCAACTTCGATTCGAGCATCGGCTGTTGCTAGGAAGGGTCTTCCAAGGATGATAGGAACTGTTGGATCTGCAGCCATGTCGAGTACGACAAAATCGCAAGGAAAGTACAGATGCTCCACCTTAACCATCACATCCTTAGCGATTCCACAAGGATAAACCATTGAGCGATCTGCTAGCTGAAGCGTCATTCGTTGGCTGTAAGTCCCCAATCCCAAGCTTTTCAAAAATAGTGTATGGCATAAGACTGATTGATGCTCCCAAATCAGCAAGACAGTGGTCAAAATCAATGTCTCCTACTCTGCAAGGAATTGTGAAACTTCCAGGATCTTTGCATTTTTCTGGTTGGCGCTTTTGTATGATCGCTGAACAAGTTCCTGTAAGCTGAATAGTCCCTGTCTCAACTAACTTTTCCTTATTAGATAAAAGCTTCCTTAAATACTTGGCATAGTTAGGCACCTTCGCAACTAATTCAACAAAAGGAATATCAACAGATAGTTGACGAAGTAAAGTAAGAAACTTATCAAACTCACTATCCTCCTTGAAACGCTTGGTTCTGCTTGGGAAGGGAACTGGAGGAGAAACGTCGACTGCAGGTGGTGTAGGTGGAGGAGATTGGGTGGTTTTGCAATTACGCTCATTCTCTAGCACCGGTTCCTCTATATTCACCACCTCAAGCTCATTAGTTTTACCTTTCCCGCTCCTAGTGGTTACCTTCTTCACCGTTTCCTTTTCCTGCAAAGAAGATTTTTTAGCCAAGATGTCATCTACTAGCTTAGCATAATTTGGCATAAACTTAAGCACTTCAGAAAAAGGCATATCCTTAGTTGATTTCTTAAAAATGTTAAGAAATTTTCCAAGCTGTTCATCAAGGTCCCTTTTCTTTAACCTGTCAGGAAAAGGAATAGGTTCTTCAAATTTACTATTAGAAACAGAAGAGTAAGAAGGTCGAGTTTCAGGAGACTCCTTCTCCTTGGGTGTTTTAAAAGCTTTACTAGAGTCCTCAACCTTTTCGAACAGGCTGAATGACAGCAACAAGTGGAGCATCGTCTTCCACAACAAAAACAGCTTTGGCATGCTCTCTTGGATTCTGCTCTGACTGACTAGGCAAAGAACCCAAAGGACGCTGAACTAGCTGCTGAGATATCTGAGACAGCTGAGTCTCGATGTTCCTGTTGAATGTCCTTTGATCAGCATTGAAAGTCCTCTGGTCCTGATTGAAAGCTTCCAGCTCATTGAACTTCTTCGTGCTAACCGAGATGAAATCATTCATCCTGGCCAGAACTTCATCCATACTAGAAGACGCTCCAGCACCCGAATTCTGTGCTTGCTGATTCTACAGTGGTTACTTCTGATAGGAAGGATTGTACTGCTGCTGAGGTCTCTGATTGTAATTGTTGTTACCACCAGCTTGGTAACGGTTTTGCTGCTGAGCTTGATAACCCGGATTTCCTTGGTTCCCAAAATAATTACCCGGTCTGTTACCAACATAGTTCGCTACCTCTTCTTGTGGTGGAGAGCACTGGCACATGTTAGAAGCTCTACCACAGTACTCGCCCGGTGGATAAACCTTAGGAGCTGCTGCACTGGACTGTGGATTCATAACTGCACACATACGCTCAAAATGCTTCGACATTGCTTCTATCTTGGCAGCCAAGAAATTGTTTGAATCTACTTCATAAACCCCAGCTGGTTTCTTCGGTGCGGCTTCTCCTGCTCTTGTACCTCCCCACTGGTTAGCTGCTGTAGTAATAGTCTCTAGCAGCTCTTTAATCCGTGTAATGGGCAGCTCCATCAAACTACCTCCAGCACAAGTATCAACCAACAACCGGCTAGATGGATCCAAGTCCTTATAAAAGGACTGTAGTATAACCTCTTCACCTAGACCGTGATGTGGTACCTTCCTCACTATTCCCTTAAAACGCTCCCAAGCTTCAGACAACTCACCGGCGAACTGTTTGAAGTTTGTAATTTCTCCTCTCATGGTCAGCATCCGAGAGGGTGGGAAGTACTTTGCCAAGAATGCATTAGCCAACTCTCCCCAAGTAGTGATACTGTCAGGCGTCAGCGAGTTTAACCATTCACCTCCTGCGAAGCTGGTGTCAAACACGCTCCTACCAACCTCGGGAATGTAGTGAGATGAACATTCGGATCTTCAGTGACCGTCCCGCTGAACTGAGGCGCGTTCATCACCATGGTCACATAATGAGTCTTGAACTGCCACTGCACTCCTGCTGGTAGCGCAGGAATCACAATTGGCGACACCTTCCCCTCAACACTTGGGCGGGTGTAGTCCCTCATCTGCCTTTCGTTATTCGCCATGTTCACTGCTGGTTGAACTTTTGGACCCTCTTCAATAACAGGTGGCTCGAGCACCTTCTCCTCAACTGGAGGATCCAAGTTCAAGTCTCTTCGAAGCTGTCTTGCGAATCTCTCGATCTCAAGATTGAGTTCGACCTCCGGTTCTCTTGCAGAACGGGTTTTAACCATAAACCGAGAGTTAGTAAACTGAAACTATAATAGCGCAAATTAAAAGGACAACAGTAATTAGAATAAAATAACAGAAAATCAGAAAAAGATAAAAAGAAATTAACCCACAAAATATGCAGATAAAATTCCTAACTACTAAACACAGAAAATAATTAAAGAACAAAATAAATAAAATAAAGATTAAACTAAATAACCATGCCTCCCCGGCAACGGTGCCAAAAACTTGTTGGGATAAAACCTAACGGCAAGTGTACCGGTTAATTCTAGCAAGTTTTAATAGAGAGAATTCCCTCAGTATCAAACCAAAGGAGGCGATGTGTCTAGTTTAAATCTTTATTAATGACAAATTAAAACAGGAAATTGGGGTTTGATTTGATGATAATTAGAAACTGTAAACAGAATGTAAACAATAACAAGCAGGAAAATAAATGTTGTGAAACTGATTTGGAAAGGAGATCCCGGTTTACTACTGCACCCTAGAACAAAGATAATTTACCTCCGGTCTCCCGCTTAGCAAATACTAGTTAGCAAAGACTGAATTTTAACTCTCGTTACAAACCTACTGTTTACTAACCGCCTTAAGAACAATCTAGTTTATTGGTCAATTAGCAATTTAGAGGAATTATCATCTCTAAACTAACCGGTTATTTTCCTGTATTCAGTTGAAAGCCGCAGTCGTCACATATAAGCTAACAAAATACTAATCCTTATAATTGGCCAAATTGTAAAGATTAAAGAAATAAAGCAAGGAATATAACTTTACTCAATCAAATTGCATTAAATCACAAAGGAACAGGAATAGTCAATTTAGGGATACATAGCAAACCGAAATCTACAGGAACTACTCAGCCATTGAAATGTTTACAATAATCAGAACTGCATGAGTAATTATAGAGAACAAGAAGGAACTCTGGTGAGATTTTTGGAGAAGTCTCCATGGTGACTTCCTACTCTGCTATGCTCTGCTCCAAACTCCATACCAGACTCAGACTCCAACTCCAACTAAACTCTCTGTATTGTGGGGATTTTATGCGTTGTCGAAGTCTCCCTTCACGTTGGCTAGCCTCCTCTTTTTATTACAAAGGAATTCTATCTTTAATCTCTCTCAAATCTATCTCTAATCTAACCTAATTAAGCGACTGCTAAAAGATATACTAAAAGATATAATAAGAGATATTAAAGATAGAACACCAATTCCGTTTATCTCCGCGCTCCGCTTATATTGGTCCGGGTTTGCAAACAAGTACGCAAACCCGGACCACGTCTAAAAAGAGGCAGAAGGGTCTCGCCTTGGACTGGTCCGGGTTTGTAAAGTAAGACACAAACCCGGACCGCATCTGAAATTGGGCAGAAGGCTCTGCGACAAGGTGGTCCGGGTTTATAAACCTAGCTACAAACCTGGACCCTCTATAAAGCACGACAGTAGTTGGTAAAATTCAGTCTTTGACTTCCACTTGTTGACTCAACCTCTAACATCTTCATTTAAGCATTTTGTTGAGTATTTTATCCCGAAAACATAACAAATTGATCATTGGAGACAAATATGACAATAAAGTATAAATAAAGCATTAAGGCAGGAATATAAAGTTATAATGTAGACAATTAAGCATGAATTAGTATAGTAAACTTAGACAAATTCCTGACTTATCAACAGTGACCACATTCAATTCGTGGTAGTCGATGCAAAGTCGGAGGCTACCGTCCTTCTTCTTAACAAAAAGGACCGGTGCTCCCCAGGGTGATACGCTCGGGCGTATAAACCCTTTATCGAGAAGATCGCGCAACTGCTCCTTAAGCTCGGTCATTTCTACCGGTGCCATACGGTATGGTGCCCTAGCAATGGGACCAGTACCCGATATAAGATAAATCTCAAACTCAACAGCTCTCTAAGGTGGCATACCAGGTAGCTCTTTCGGGAACACATCTGGGAATTCTGACACAACTCGCATATCGGCACTGAATTTTGGATCCCTCTCCAAATCTTTTACATAACACAGATACACATCGTGCCCCTTTCTGAGCTCCCAGTGCATAGCCATGGCAGAGATGACTGTAGTCGAAGGCTCTCTCGACCTCTTGCGGTATGAAACAGTAACCCTAGATGGACTCTTGAGCAGCAGTCTATGCTCAGCGCAGAGGATTCACCCCTTGTGCCGCTCCAACTAGTTCATCCCGACGATCAAGTCGAATCCCAACCCATTAAATTCGATGAAGGAGATGGGAAAGTCTTCGCCCCTAATTCGGATTATGGTGGTTTGGTAATACTTGGTACATCTTATTCGCTCTTTTGACGGGAGAGTAACCAAGACGTTTGGTAACTCATCTACGTCTAGCCTCAACCTTTTTGCAAATGATGGCGAAACGAATGTATGAGAGGTACCGGAGTCGAATAGTACTGAGGCATCAATGTCGTTCACCGGGAAGGTTCCCGTTAAGATGTTGCTGCTCTTTCCGGCTTGTGCTTCGGTGAGGATACTCAAGTTACCTTCGGTACCTAGTCCACAGCCTAATAATTCATAAGACTTATAAGATTTGGTGGTATAACGCAAGTGGAATTTAATAACCAACACTGCTTTTATTGAATAAACCCACCATCATACATATGGTGCCTCTAATACACATTACTAATTCTGTACTTGGCAATACAAGGCTTAATACTTCCTAAAGCTAAGGTTCAGGCGTCCTAGTTTCATGTGTGTGGCATTGATTATTGCCGGTGGTACCGTATTCCACTTGATCTTTTTGATACCGTGATACAGCAACCTTGATTTTCCACCCATGATCAAGACATCTCCTGATCTCAATACCATTTTCTCTGCAAGGTCCACACGCTTCTGCTCGCTATACAAAAACACTGCGTCATCACAAATGGGCCAAGACACTACGGGCACTCCTTGTTCGAGAGATTCCGTCATCTCGTCCTTATCTTGGTGTAAGCCAAGTCGTCCTTCTTTCTCATAGAAGTTGACAATTCAAAGGTCTGCTTCAAGTGCAGGGATTGGATCATCTTCACACTTTGGTGGAAGTTCTACATCTTGTGTTACAAGCGTTAAAAATTCAGTGGGTATTGTTGGTAGTGTTGTTCCGTCTTGCGTTCATGTCTTTTGGTATGTCTTGGTATAAGGATTCCAATCCTTTCCCAAGGACATCATCTTCAGCTTCATCTTCGCTCCACCGGGGAATTCGGGTGTGTAAAATCCTCCTAGACCCACTCCTAGTTCATTGCACTGTCGAATGATGGTAATTTGCGCTTCGGGTGTCAGGTATCCTTTTATTAAGATCATACTTGGTCGGATGACCTGACACTACTCGTTGGAGAAGTGGTGAGTGGTGATGTCAGTTTCTTAATGGTTTGGGTTTAAAGGTATTGGGTAGCAGATATAAAATCTCCCTAAGGTTGTAAATTTCATCTTACATAAGTTCTAGTTTCAACTAGCTCATTTCATGCTCAAATACATACTTCAACTGTACTTACTCATGCATTCATTCAAACAGGTAATTCAATACTTTGAGATACTTTTCAAGGATTCAAGGTTATAGTTAGTACCTAGGCCGGACTTAGTACCGGTCCCGTCACCATCAATTTTGTGTAAGGTGAAATACCCCTAAACAATTAAACACATAAAATCATAGACACCTGAAGAGTATCCGAGAATAACAGGTCACATAATTCGGGACATGTGATAATGCATGAACAATTAAATTAAGTACGGACATATATATGTGCGAAAACGTGACAACGTGTCACCACCTAAAGTGAGGATATAAATCAATTGCTAAGGCAACGTAAAGTAAGCTACAAAGTTAGATAACTTGTACACTAGCTAATATATTAAAAACACACCTAGAACAAAGGTAACAATATTGTTACAACTTATGTTACAAGACTTATATGAATACATATAACACCTAACCCTCCCTTAGTAGATATAGCTAGTATAATCCCACAAGATAGTGTGACCGAATATAACCTACAACCAAGGAGCACCAATAAGGATTCTCTACCCCATAGTTGATGCATTTTAAGACATACCATGTGAAGTGACCATACTATTACCTTGAACTAAACATATTAAACAACTAAGTTATTCCATGATCTATATATTACGTTCACCACTTACTTGCTATTCTACACCAATAGATCGAAACCCAACTCCACCCATGTCAGTTTGTCCGTGAGTAGGTGAGTATAGCCGGACCTTGGGACAATTGCCACTCCTGAAACATGAGTAAACCAGTCCTTGCATTCACGCAGGTATGGTCAGGTGATGGGGCATTTAGAAACCTATTGTAGTCAGGGACATCCTGAACTGGTGCACAACAGATTTTGAATATAATGTCACCCACTTTTTATATCATGAGAGCAGTATCCTGTGTCCAGTGCAGAGCACTACCTCAGGTACAAGTATAACATCAAATGGCTTGCAACACCATTGCGGTTTCCGAAAAACTCAGCCTTTCATTAAGTCTCATGTTGTTCACTAACTCTCATGTAAAATCCACCAGTTCTTTCTTTTTTTCACGTATGTGTTTGTGCCTTGGCCTGATAACCCACACAAACTCTTTATCATTATGCACATTCTCCCTTCAGCTGTTATTGTCTGAAATCCGTGACAAGCCTGGGACAACCCACCTCTTTTCTCTATGACTTTCATCATGCAGATAACCACATCCTCCTAGTTACTCCTTAGTCTCGTGCTCTCTCATCTGTTTCTGTACCACCATCTGAACCAACATAGAACAGACAAGGATCTAGCAGACGATTTGGAGCTCTGTAAAAGTAATAAGGTAGGCAGGTTCTTTGGAGACCACAAGCACTAATCTTGGATTCAGCAAAAGTGAGTAGAATATTGACATGCACATCAAAGTTCGATCCTGTTTCTAACTCTCACGCATCAGAGGCCATTCTTTTGAAAATTTCCACAAATCCTCCATTGGAACTTTATTCCACTAACAGTCACTCAATTTTTCTACACTTAATCTCCCTCGCCTTGTGCCACTGGATTAATAAAACACCCAGACCATTTCGTTTCTCTCCACACTTGCATGCCCATGACATGCAGCAGCCAAATTGAACCTTTGTTGTTACTCTTGCATGAAGGTAAGCCAATGTCAAGGCTGTTCTTCTGTTTTCTTGATCCTTTTCGTTCTTGATCAAAGGAAATAAACTCTACTCCTTCCGTATAGCAGAAGTTCCTTGGTAACCTGCTGCATCATCCTTGAAATACCCCAAACCTTAGTATATGGTTTAGACATTAAAATATGTTATAATAAGGCTAAAAAGTGCCTTAGAAATATTAGTGAACAATTTAAACCATAGAAAACACAAAAAAATACCTTAAAGTCAATATGGGCGAAAATGTGCTCTAAGCTTGGGATAATCTTGCTTAAGACCTAATGAGCTTACCAAGACCTTATTTATATATTAATAAACATATTAAACCAATTACCAAAGAAAACCAAGCTCAAAAACAAGTTAAAACACAATATGTGCTTTAAGGAGTCTCAAAGCACATTTTTAAAAAATTGTCTTGTAAATGAGTTTTGAGTGGATAAATGTCCATCATTACTCTTTAATTAACATGTGTACTACTTAGTATCACATTAGGAGGTCTAAAACAATGGGATATCAAAAATTTCACAATTATGTGCCTTGTTTTATGAATAGTAACTAAATAAAGCTAGTTTATGACATAAGTCAATATAAGTAAGTTAATTGGTCAACAAAGACTAAAATACCCCTTATTACTTAATGGGGGCCAGTTTTTACAAGGGATGAGTCATCCCCCTTGTTAGTTTGATAAGAAAGAAAAACAATTGATAAAGCAAGTTACTATTTGCTTTACACTTAAATATCTTAAAACTAGCTAAGTCATCTTCATTCTCTTCATTCCCTTGCATTCCCACTGTATTCTACCTTCCTTCTCCCTCTCATTCACGGTTTCCTACAGCTCACACACCATTCTCCATCTTCATTCTCTTATATCTCCTAGCTCCATTAACCAAATTGAATTCT
>CM041782.1:221861417-221937678 GCA_023374045.1 Limonium bicolor
AAGACCACCATTCTTCTACTCTCATCAAGCTCTTCAACCTTGTCTTCTCAAAATTCCAAGAGCTCCATTTCGGTGCCAAGAGGAATCTCCATGGGAGGAGCTTGAGCTCATCTTTTTACATCTTGTTGTTCTCCTATGCTTTAAGGTAAGGAAACTCAAAGAAAAACAACATTTCCTCCATGTTTTAGTGTTGGCCGAAAATCACCTCTTCATGTTGTTTTCTGTTGCCTTGTTTTAGCTTCATTTCAATCTTCATAAGGCTTGGTGGAGTCCTCTCTTGCTACATATTCAAACTCTCTTCCATTTCCAAGGTAAAACAATCACCTTAATGTTTTAAGAGGTTATATAACCTAGGGTTTAATAATGAGTTAAGCTTGGAGCTTGAATGCTCATTACCTTACTTGTGTATTGATTAGAAGTTGACAAGCAATCAAAGGTCCTTGCCGATTCTAATCAACGAAACAAGAAAGAAGTTTGTGAGGAAAAGAGGTAAATGTGTTAACCTAATGTAGTTTAATGCCTTTGGAAAAATGAGCTTATGTTGCTTATTAAAACTACCTAAAGAGCCAATGATGAATGAGTTAGTAAAAGCTCTCAAAGAGATTATTAAGGGCATATTGTTATGTAGAGTGTATTTGCAGGTCAAAGGCAAATATAATGTGGGAAATTCAGTGTTTATGGTTTATGCAATTTAAGGGCCTAAGGGCCATGTTATTTATGGGCCTAAGTGCCAAGCAATTTAAATTATGAACTATATTGTGATGTAGTGTACTTGGGTGAAGTCTTGTGTATAAGAATGCTCTTGATGGATTTAAGTGTTCTTGGGTGGTTAATGGTGAAAACTATGTGTTTTGTGTAACAAGATGTTAGTAGAACCCATGTCAAAAATTACGTAATGTATAAGAGGTTCTAAGTGTTTTGATAAGCCTTGGTGAACTAGGAGGTGTTAGAAATGAATAAGTGTTTTACTAGAGAAAAAAACATGTATTAAGATGTGCTAAAATGTAAAAAGGACTTAGGCAATATCTTGGAGGATTTAGAATGCAAATGAGTGTTTTAGGATAGTTGTTGTCATAGGTGAGGAACACCATTTAGAAACCTAGGAAGAAATGTTATAAGTGTTTGTAAGTTTGTAAGAAATTGAGTAACAAGTTGGACAAGGAACTAGGTGAGTTTAAGATGATGTTTTGGCATTAGAATATACCTAAGATCATTTGGGAAGTTTATACATATAATGGATGTGGAGAACCATTGCAACAAGACTTCGAAAATGTTGAAATGCAAAATCTGTAGCAGTGGTCCGGGACTTAGGTCTTGGGTAATGTCCCGGACCATGCATTAAAACAGGCCGAGAGTTCATAAGTCGTTCTGGTCGGGGCTTAGGTCTTGTACAAAGACCCGGACCACCCCTGTTTTACCCCCGAGAGAATTTTCCTACATTGGTCCGGGACCTAGGACCTGTATGAAGTCCCGGACAACTCCATAAAAACAACCCGAGAGTGTTACAAAGATTTGGTCCGGGACCTTAGGTGACGACCAAGTCCCGGACCACTTAAAAAACTTAGTTTAAGGTTAAATAATGATGTCTAATGATGGGGATTAGTTGGTAAAGATGTTATGAGGTTGTCTAAGACATGTTAGGTGTGTTATAATGACAATTTAAAAAGGTGAGAAGTTATAACAAGTGTGAAAATAAAATAACTAGATATGTGAAGTAATATGTTAACAACAAACTAGTACGTTATTTAACCGACGTTACTAAATGTGTATAGGATTCTTCAACGGTGGAAAACAAACGCAGCAGGGACCAAGGTATGGTTTCTTGCAGTCTGTTGCCTACCGGTTTACACCGGCTTGTGTGTTGTTTTGTTTTTCTGTGTGTTTATGACCTTGTAAGACTTAAGTCATGTAATGAGTTTACAGTTGTTAATATTATTGTGTTGTTAAGATGTGACTCATCTCCCTTGTGTGTGTCTAACTAGACCTAAACACTTGCTTGTGATTTCATTTATTAAGTTTCAATGTGGAACTTCTAACAAGTGCTAACTGGGGAGTGAGAAGTCCGGTAGTTCCGGCCACGCGTGTGAGTATGGGAGTCGATGTCATAACCGGTTCGATTCTCTTTGTATGTTATGGTTGTTTCCATTTTGGTTTTCAACCTTCCCTTTATCTTATCCAAGGCTATTTTACTGACTCACGTCGGGCCACAGGGGCATACTATGTTTGTTCGGTGTGCTTGGATCACTATATCCGACGCACCTTGGGATAAAGTTATCCGTTCAATCTAACAGGACGGTAACGAGTTATGTAACGAGCTTAGCATGAGTTTGGCAACATTCTCTAGGCTCTTCATGTGATCTAACCGTGTTGGTGCGGGTTCTAAAAGGAATCGTTCTTGTATGATATGTGTGATGTGTTGTTGCTATGCAATATTCTTGCTATGCTATTTAGGTTGTTGTTTTAAATCAATGACATGTTATCATGACAAATTGAAATACCCCAAACCTTAGTATGTTGTTTAAACATTTTAATATGGTATATTAAGACTAAAAAGATTCTTAGAAACATTAGTAAACAATTTAAACCATAGAAAACACAAATAAATGCCTTAAAGTCAATTAGGGCTAAAATGTGCTCTAAGCTTGGGATAAGCTTGGTTAAGACCTAATGAGCTTACCAAGACTTTATTTATATACTAATGAACATATTAAACCAATTACCAAAGAAAACCAAGCTTGAAAACAAGTTAAAACACAAAATGTGCTTTAAGGAGACTTAAAGCACATTTTTGAAAAATTGTCTTGTAAATGAGTTTTGAATGGCTAAATGTCTATGATTACTCTTTAATTAACATGTTTACTACTTAGTATCACATTAGGAAGTCTAAATCAATGGGAAATCAAAAATTTCACAACTATGTGCTTTGATTTAGTGAATAGTAACAAAATAAGCAAGTTTATAACATATGTCAATGTAAGTAATTTAATTGGTCAACAAAGACTAAAATACCCCTAGTTATATAATGGGGGCCGGTTTTCTTATAAGGGATGAGTCATCCCCTTGTTAATTTGATAAGATAGGAAAGTGATAAAGTAAACACTATTTACTTTACTACTTAAGTATCAAAACTAGTTAAGTCTTCTTCATTCTCTCATTTCCCTTGTTCCCACCGTCTCCTACCTTCCTTCTTTCTCTCATTTACGATTTTTGCAACAGCACCACCACCATCATTCTTCATCTTCAATCACTTGTAATTCCTAGCTCACTTTGCCAAATCAAAAACTAAGACCACCATTCTCTTTGTCTTGCCAAGCTCTTCAACTTCATCCTTTCAAAACTTCAAGAGCTCCATTTTGGTGCCAAGAAGAATCTCCATGGAAGGAGCTTGAGCTTATATTTCTACATCATATTGTTCTCCTTTGCTTCAAGGTAAGGAAACTCAAAGAAAAATAGTGTTTCCTTCATGTTTTTATGTTGTCCGAAAATCACCATTAATGGTGCCCTTACCTTGCTTGTTTTAGCTTCATTTGAATCTTCCTAGGGCTTGGTGGAGTCCTCTCTTGCTACATATCCAAACTCTTTTTTGTATCCAAGGTAAAAACAACTATCTTAATGTTTTAAAACAATGTATAATCTAGGGTTTAGAATGAGATGAAGCATAAAGCTTGTATACTCATTTTATCATTTGTATATTGTTTAGAAGTTGACAAGAGACCAAACACCCTTACCGATTTTAATCAAGGAAACAAGAAAGAAGTTGTGAGGAAAAGAGGTAAATGTGTTAACCCAATGTAGTTAATGTCTTAGGAGAAATGAGCTTATATTGCTTGTTAAAACTACTTAAAGAGCCAATGGTGAATGACTTAGTAAAATGCTCTCAAGGAGACTATTAAAGGGCATATGTGTTGTTGTGTGTATTTGCAGGTCAAAGGCAAATATAATGTGGGAAATTCAGTGTTTATGGTTTGTGCAATTTAACGGCCTAAGAGCCATGTTATTTAAGGGCCTAAGTGCCAAGCAATTTAAATTATGCACTATGTTGTGATGTAGTGTTAAATGAGTGAAGTTTTGTGTACAAGAATGTTCTTGATGGATTTTAGTGTTCTTGGATGTTTAATGGTGAAAACAATGTGTTTTGGCTTGGTAATGTTCTAGGAGAACCCATGTTGAAATTTAGATAATGCATAAGAAGTTTGGGTGTTTAAAATGAGTTTTGATGAGTTAGGAAGTGTTTAGGGTGGTTAAGTGTTCTACTAGTGAAAGAAATATGCACTAAGGTATTCTAGGGTGTAAAAGGACTTAAGCATTATTTTAGAGGATTTAGAATGCAAATGAATGTTTTGGGATACTTCAAGATCATGGTGAGATTGTGTTTAGGACTTGTGCAAAGTAGGTGAATAAGGATGAAGTGATTTGTTGCATGGAGGGCTAAAACTTGTAGAGATATTCAAGGAGTTTGGTTAGGAAGGAAAGATGCTTGGGGATGATGTTGTAGTGGTGAGAAAACATTTGAGAATAGTGGAATTTATAGGTATGAAACACCACATAGAATCTTAGTGAAAAACATTACAAGTGTAAACCTTTTTATAAGAATTTGTGTAATGCTTGAGGAGGATTTTGATGAATGATTTAAGGAGTTTAATGGAGGTCTTGAGGTGTGTTTGAAGTGCCCAAATAAGGTTAGAACATACTAGGATATATGTGGGGAAGTTTGGAGTTAAATGGGCAATTAGAAACAAAGGTCTGGAGCCGACCGACCTTAGGGACCGGACTTGTAAGGTCGGTCGAGCCCAGTTTACCCTGCGAGAAATGGTTTCTGGAATGGACCGACCTTGGGGACCGGACTTGCAAGGTCGGTCGGGCATGGATTTTTAGTACGGATTGAGTCTCTGGAATAGACCGACCTTGGGAGCGGACTTACAAGGTCGGTCATGCCTAAATTTTTGTACGTGAGTCTCGGGAATCGACCGATCATGCGACCAGACTTGCCAAGATCGGTCGGGCCAGAATTTTCAAAGGAAAGAAACTCTCGGGAATAGACCGAACTTGTGGACTGAACTTGCAAGGTCGGTCAGAGTAGAATTTTTGACGGTAATATGTTCTAGAATGGACCGACCTGTGTAAGGTCGGTCGGTAAGTTCGGTCGGACCAAAACTTGTAAAAAAAAAACATAGTGTGGCTTAAGTAGTTAACCCTAGGGGGTATAAAGTAGGTAATCAAGGATAAGTTTGGGCATTAAAACATGTCATATAACCATGTTAAACACTTAGTAAATTTGAAGTTAAGTAAGTTAATTAACCGACATTCTTAATTATGTATAGGAGTGGCCTACGGTGAAAATCAATCGAAGCAAGGACCGAGGTATGGTTTTCTTGCAGTCTATTGCCTACCGGTTTACACCGGCTTGTGTGTTGGTTTTTCTGTATGTTTATGACCTTGTAAGACTTAAGTCATGTAATGAGTTTACAATTGTTTATACTATTGTGATGTTATGACGTGGCTCATTTCCTTGTGTGCGTCTAACATGTCTTACCACTTGCTCGTGAATTGTTTGTTAAGTTCCACTGTTGAACTTCTAACAAGTGCTAACTGGGGAGTGAGGAATCCGGTTGTCCGGTCATGCATGTAAGTTTAAGAGTAGATATCTGTATCAGATTCGACTCTTATGTTGTTAAGATTGTTCTCCTTTTTTTGGCGTTTGATCTCCCGCTAGCTTCCTCCAAAGCTTACCTATTCTGACTTATGATCGGTTTAGTGGGAACATGTGTTTTTGTGGTGTGTTCGGGTCACAATATCCGAACCATCTGTGACTTAAGTTACTCGTTCGACTAACAGAACGGTAATGAGTGTGTGTAACAAGCTTAACATGAGAGTGAACCATTCTCTAGGCTTCTTATGTTGATTAACCTTCTTGGTTTGTTGTTGTGGGAAGTGTACCCACTATGTATGTGATGTTGTGCTATGCAATATTGTTGCTATGCCATATGTATATGTTATGTGTTAAAATGAATGCCATGTCATCATGACAATTAGTTGCGCGTATCCCGGTAGCCGATGGGCTGCGCGTTAACCATACCAGCCAAGGGTTGCTGACCCCCTCAGGGGCTCCATATTTTTACTGCAGGATGAGGATCGAGGAAGCGGAATGGCTATAGATTCTAGGCTGCATAATTACTTTTGGTTATTTTGGTACTATTCGTGTTACAGTGACGATCGTTACAGTTGACAGTGGAGTTTATATGTACAGTTTTCAGTGACTGTTTGTATTAAATACTCGGTGTATGTTGGTTATGTATATATGGATGTTGTTACCTAATGCTCGGGAGTCTGATCATCAGACCGGTACACTTGTATTTATTCTGCCTTGTCAAACACGTGGGTGGTTGACGGTGTTGTAGCACCGAATCGTTTAGTTATTGTTTAGTTGTTTTTCCGCTGCGATTTCAGTTATGTTAAATGTTTAGTAGGGGTGTTACACAAATAGTTGCGCGTATCCCAGTAGCCGATGGGCTGCGCGTTAACCATACCAGCCAAGGGTTGCTGACCCCCTAGGGGGCTCCATATTTGTATTGCAGGATGAGGATCGAAGAAGCAGAGTGGTTGTAGATCCTAGGTTGTATGAATACTTTTGATATGTTTTGGATGTTGGGCCTGGGATGCGCCTGTGCTCCCGCGGCATTATTTTTGGTACCGTTATTTGACAGTGGCGGTTGTTGACAGTTTACAGTGACAATTTATGGTCTACCGTTGTACAATGACTGGGATGTAAAATACTCGGATTGATGGTTATGTATATAGTATGGATGTTAATACCTAACGCTCGGGAGTCTGATCATCAGACCGGTACATTTGTATTTATTTTGCCTTGTTAACCACGTGGGTGGTTAACGGCGTTGTAGCACCGAGCCGTTAGTTATTGTTTAGTTGTTTATTTCCCCTGTGATTTCAGTTATTGTTAAGTGCGTAGTAGGGGTGTTACAAAAAGTGGTATCAGAGCGAAGTATCGCTCTGATGACTAGAATACCGAGCTTAGGAATATACCGAGTTAGGAAACCTAACTATAGTTATTGAAGTGAGCAGTTATGGATAGGTTAACCACTAACTAAGTGTGGGAATACCTTATTTCCGGGAAGACGTTACAACCGTTGGAACCGATAAGTGTGCAAGCATAATGCTAATGATTGTTCGTGAGAATTCAGATGTTAGGTAGACCAAGAGGAAGAGGTCGGGGGCGCGGTGTTGGTGATACGGGTGACCAGGGAGACAATTCTACGTCACAGATTATGGCTGAGGCAGTAGCAGCCGCCGTAGCCCAGATGGTTCCCCAGTTAGTAGCTGCGATGCATCAGCAGCAAGGCGGTGAGGACCAACAAGGGCCACAACCGCAACCACAGCCGTGCGAGACCAACTGGGTCAAAGCATTGGCAGATTTGAGACCCCCGTCGTTTAGTGGGGAGACCGATCCTCGTAAGTTGGAGGTGTACATCACCGAGATGGAGACCGCTTTCGTAACCTTGGATGTGCCAGCTGGTACCAAGGTTCGACTTGCTGCTTATTATTTGAAAGGTTCAGCCCAGAGTTGGTGGAAGCTGGTACGGGAGGGTAGAGTTGCTGACCCTACCTTTCAGTGGAGGGACACGGCTCTGCTGCGAGCCAAGTACTACCCGATACATGTGCAAGGGGCCAAGCGCCTTGAGTTGGATAATTTGAGGAAAGGGGATAAGATGATGGTAGATGAGTACTACTCCGCTTTCATCGAACTTATCCACCTGTTACCAGATCTGGGTTACTCAGACCGGATACTGGTAAACCGTTTCTACAACGGACTGAGCTACCGCCTACGCTATGGTATGGGGCCAACCGGATATACTACTTGCAGGTAATGGGACTACAATGTGATGTGAATAAATATGTACAATGTGTAAATGTGATTGTGAGTATGTTTTGCGGGGCATAACTAACACCCTAAATAATAGGAGTGCTATCATGCCGCTGCTATAGTAGAGATCACCGTCCGTCTGAGGGATGAGGAGAATGCGCTCAAGCGCAAGGCCACGAGTGAGGGTCAAAGCACGCAAGGGTACGGGGGAGGAAAGAAGAAAAAGCCATACCCCCAGTCCCAGAAAGGACAGCAACAGGGTGGGAAGGGCCAAGCCCAGACCACCACTGCTGAAGAGCCGTTGCAGCTCACCTATGCATACGTGGCTAAGCCCCTGCGCTCTCAACCATTCAAGGGTAAACAATTAGTTCCGAATAACGAGTTTAATTGTGTGATGTTATAATGTGAAGTGTGTACTGAATGTGTAATGTGTTAGCAGCTAGCGCGGGATCTGGATCCGATCGCCACTACTACTGCAAGTGGTGTAACAGAGACCACCCCGGCAAGGACTACAAGGGCAACAATGTGCAGTGCCGATTGGGCAAAAAGATGGGGCATCGTGACTACGAGTGCTTCCAGAACCCAAACGGCAGAAACACAAGCCCAAGGGGCAGTGGAAGGGTAAGGCCGCCGTGATCACCGATGGCCCGAAGATGACAAACCAGCCACCCACAGATCAGAGGTACACTGATTCCCAGAAGGGGAAAGGGTCAGGATCCGGCAAGGCCGCCCTGAATGTGGTGGACCGGTCTGAGGCACCAGGACCCTCTTCTAGACCAGGTACCGCCTAAACCGTTGAGTGAAATAAGTGATTGCTTACCTCATTTCATGCATGTGTGTTAGTGAGTCTAAGTGTACAACCACGTAAGTAAAGAGTTAAAGTTTAATGTGAAAGTCACCTGAATTAGGTAATTTGAAAACTTAGGAACCTTCAATATTTGATATCCAATCCCACCCGCACCAAACCCTGAAGAAACCACCATCAGCATCACTGACTTTCCAATGGAGCAATGCCAGGTCATCCAACCAGGTACGATACTCTTAAATGGATACCTGACACCGGAAGCACAAATCCACATTTTCCGACGATGCAACGAATTGGGAACAGCACCTGGAGGTTTCTACACACCTGAATACCCGAACGGATCGAAAATGAAGTTGAAGATGATGAGCATGGGTAAGGACTGGAATCCTTACACTAACATATCAAGACGTGCGAGTTGAAGACGGGGCAACTGTACCGATGATACTTGAGGAGTTCCTTGCGTTGAAGAGGGAAAAAGTACGAGAATAAGAAAAGGTAGAACATCCGGTCCCATGTGACTGGAAGGAACAGCTTAGAACAAGGAATATCGCCGGATCCGAGTGTGATCCGGCGGATGAGTAATTAAATATCCCGCTTACATGTAAATGCCAGCCTGGCAATTAAAAGAAAGACAGGCTGGTGACTCTCGATCTAGCAGTGTAAACACTATAAATAGGGGTTCAACCCCACAATAAAGGATACGTTTTCACGTTTGAAACTACACACCGTTGCATTATCTACGCGATTCTCTCTCTCTCTTAAGCTCGGTCACACAGTAACAAGGTAACTCGACGAAGCACAAATGGCCTAGCAGTAGAATTGGTATCCGATTAGAGATTAGGATAGGAGGTTAGGGTTTTTAGGAATTCACCATTTCATTTTGGCGCCGTCTGTGGGAAACGGATGGCTCAAGATCTTTCTTAGCAACCACGAGTCCACCGGAGGTAATCTGATTTTGAACGAAACAACGAAGCCTTGAAACTTTGAGGTTGTGTCTTTTTAGGTGTAAGCGAAGGAGGTACGCGTGCAAGGATGGCTCCAAGAACAAGAAAGACACCCCGACATGAGGGCGAGATCAACAATGTAGGAACAACCGAAAACAACAGAGTGGAAGCTGAAGACGTGATCTCCAAGCAAGCGTTGGAGGAGATGTTGAAAAGCCTAGTCAGAACCATTGATGAAAGGATAGTGGAGGGGAATGAAGTCTTGCAGCAGGAGCTGATGCAGCGAGATGTGGAATACCAGAAGAAATGGGAGGACATGACTGAGGCGCTCGAATCGCTCAAGAATCGCGGCTCCGAAGCGAGCAACAGCCGGAAGAAAGAGCAGGTAGAGAAAACTCTGATCATCAGCGACGAGACTGAGGAGGATGATTCGATCGACATGACTCTTTACCCCTTCTCCGAGAGAATCAGGAAGGCAAAGCTTCCTCCCCACTTCGTTGTGCCAGCAGTGGAAAGTACGATGGAACGGGGGACCCTGCTCTTCACGTTAAGAAATTTATGTTCGCAATGAATACACAGGGGATAAGTTCTCTCGCTCTTTGCAATTTGTTTCCGGGAACATTATCCAAAAGGGCACTCGGTTGGATCTCAACAAGACCCCCGCAGTCGATCTCAAGTTTGAGCAATTGACTGAGGGGTTCCAGCAATACTTTGCTACAAGCAAAAAGATCAAGAAGGAAACAATAGAACTGATGGATCTCAAACAGAAAGGGGAGAGACGGTGAAAGAATTCAGTGAAAGGTTTCATAAGCAGGTAGCCGAAATTGATGACATTGATGAGAAGATTCTGATCAAGGCTTTCGGAAACGGGCTAGCACAACCAAGGCTTGTCGGGAAGATCGCGACAAAAGCCCCAAAAACCCATGGAGAGCTAGCCGAAATGATTAATGAGTTTCTAAAGTCAGAGGTGGCGGAAAATAAGGCCAGAGATTTGGCAAACAGCTTCAAAGCGGTTAACGACAAGAAAGGGGGACCGAATGGAAATGGCGCTTCCGGCAATGTATCAGGAAGTTCATCCGGGGGAGGCTCAAGATACAAGCCTTACTACAAAGCTCCATCCCAGGCACCTCAGTTTCAGAACGCCCGGGTTGCTGTTCAGATTGATCCGGGCAGGTATGCGGCGGCAGTCAAAGAGGGATATCTACCCCCACCAAAGAAGCCTTATCCAGGGGAGATTCCGATAGCCTTCTGTGAGTATCATGGTTGCAAAAGTCACAGAACCGCAAATTGCGCCACTCTGGCCAAAGAGTTGAGGATCATCGAGGAAGAAAAGAAAGGCAAGGGAAAGCAGGTGGCAGGCCAACAGAAGCAATATAGCAGGCAAAATCAGTCCACCTCTCGAAATCACCAGAAAAGAGATCCACCCTGAGCTAAATCACGGCAAATCAGTCGGTATGATCTCAGGTTTGTAAGAAGGTGAAGACATTTTTGTTTCTCTAGTATTAGCTAGGCCCAGTCATATCGGTAATAAGGCGAGAGCTGTGTAATCAGACTTTTTTCTTTCCTTCCAGAAAAGACGTATGTTGTAAAAATCTTCCGGAATCTTCTGGTAATTCCCTTCCGGAAAAAATGAAAGTCTAATAAACTTTTTCTCTTAAGCAAATTCTCAGGTCTCTTTTCAGAGGTAGGACCGTTGACCCCAAACGAAAGAAAAAGACATATTCATGCGGTGCATCAAGAACTACCGGAAAGAAAAATTGCCAAGCGAGAGAATCTTCCCCAGATTTTCTTTACAGACGAAGACGAAGAAGGGGTGTTATACCCTCACAATGATCCACTGGTCATTCGGGCACAAGTGAATGACAGGATGATGGAAGGAATCCTGATAGACAGCGGGGCTAGAGCGAATGTCATATCCGCCGAGGCAGTTAAAAAGTTGGAGATCCCAGAAAGTAAGATTAAACCATATTCGGCGGTCCTCGGAGGCTTGGTTGGGGGCGTTTCTACCAAGTCTTCAGGGAGCATAGACTTCACCATAACATTGGGATTGGGAGACGAACGAAGAACTGAAAAGCTCACAGCTTTCATTGTACCAGGACTTTCCGGATACAATATGTATCTCGGCCGGCCAGGGATTAATGCTTTCAAAGCAATATGCAGCACTCACCACCTGAAGATGAAGTATCTAACCAGGGCTGGAAAGGTGGTAACCATAAAAGGGAGTCAAAAGATGGCTCGAGTATGTGAAGTCCGCATCATGGAGGGGATGCCGGAAGAAGAGATGGTCAAAACGGTGGGGTCGGAGAAGGAATTCAAGGGAAAGCTCCCTTTCCCGCCAGAGCCGGATCAAAGAGCAGAAGACTGTGGAACCTCTAAGGAGTCACCAAGAGAGGTACACTTAAAAACTGACCTTCCTAAATTTTTTAAAATAGGAAATACGTTCGGCAGTGAGGAGCAAACTCACCTGATGAGATTCCTGGAAAAAAGAAGGACAACTTTCGCCTGGAGTACGGACGAAATGCTAGGAGTAGATCCAAGCGTTATCCAGCATGACCTACGAGTGGATCCAAAGCACCCAACCATCCGGCAAAGAAGAAGAATAATAGGAGAAGAAAGAGACCTTGCGGCACGTGCTGAAGTGCAAAAACTGCTTAAAGCCGGATTCATCAGGGAGGTGTCCTACCCCAAGTGGTTGGCCAACGTCGTGATGGTTAAAAAATCAAATGGCAAATGGAGAATGTGTGTGGACTTCACAGATTTGAACAAGCATGTCCTAAAGACTTTTATCCATTACCATCAATAGATAGATTGGTTGCTTCAACGGCTCAAAGTTCTGTCTTAAGTTTCTTGGATGCGTTTTCAGGATATAATCAAATAAGAATGAATGAGGAGGATTCGGAAAAAACATCTTTTATTACCTCGGCCGGAACCTTTTGCTACAAGGTGATGCCTTTTGGATTAAAAAATGCGGGTGCAACCTTCCAAAGAATGATAGACAAAGTGTTCAAACAACAGTTGGCCCGGAATGTAGAAGCATATGTCGATGATATCATGGTAAGAAGTAACTCCTGGGCACAGCACATGGAAGATTTAAAAGAAACCTTTGACACCCTAGACAGATTCCAAATCAAGCTGAATCCGGAAAAGTGTGTATTTGGAGTTACAAAAGGGAAATTCTTAGGCTTTATCGTTGGGCAAAGAGGGATTGAAGTGGACCCCGAAAAAACCCAGGCAATCCTCGATCTATCGCCACCAAAGAACATTAAAGATGTGCAAGCATTGAACGGAAGGCTCACGGCTTTAGCAAGATTCTGCTCAAAACTCCAAGAAAAGTCAATACCATTCTTCAGCATTTTACGAAAAAACAAGAAATTCCAGTGGAATCAAGAATGTGTAGACGCCTTTGAAAGGATCAAGGAGATGCTCAAAGAATTGCCAAAACTGGGTGTTCCGGCGCCTGGTCAAGACTTGTATCTCTACCTATCTGCCACGGATTGGGCGGTAGCGGCTGTGTTAATAATGGAGGAGGAGAAAAAAGAGATACCAGTATATTACACCGGAAAAATCCTAACTCCAGCAGAAAGCCGTTACACCAACATCGAAAAAATATTGTTTGCATTAGTCGTTGCATCTCGAAAGCTTCGACCTTATTTTCAGTCGCACCGGGTATTCGTTAGGACGAATTGGCCACTAAAACAGATAGCAAACAACCCAAACGCTTCCGGACGGATGGTCAATTGGACTGTCGAGCTCACCCAGTACGAAATCCACTTCCTTCCTCGAACAGCCATAAAGGCACAGGCCTTGGCGGACTTTATAACCGAAACAACCTTTGCCCAAAAACAAAGAGAATCGACCAACCCAAACGTTATCTTAGTTGACGGAGCTCGATGTAAGACTGGAGCAGGGGCCGGAATAGTGGTCCAAACGCCGGATGGAAGAACTCTCAACTTTGCGTTCCGGCTAGAATTTGAGGTAACAAATAATGAAGTAGAATATGAAGCCCTCATACAGGGTTTGGAGGTCGCCACTGCCTTAGGGGCAACAGGTTCTTTCTTATAATAAGACAGTGGTTCTCATTTGTGTCTTTAGAAAATTTTTTACATACCTTAAAAGGGGGGAGAATGGGGTTTACCTCTTTGTTTGTTATGCAGAATTGGAAATATACTCAGATTCAATGCTAGTGGCGCGACAAAAGACAACATTTACGAGGTCAAGGAGGAGAAGCTTGGAAAATACTTGGCCAAAGTCCAAGAGACGGAGGCAAACTTTCAGAGATGTGAATTAAGACATCTTCCCCGAGCAGAAAACCGAGCAAAATTAATGGCCGATGCCGTTGGCTGGAAATTGGCAAACTCAAGTCTGGAGGAGATCCGAGTATGCACCATTGAATCAGACACAATAGCCAAGTCTTGGATGGCACCTATTGTTGAGTACATACAAAGCGGAAACTTGCCACAAGACGAGAAAGAAGCGGCAAAAACAAGACGAAGGGCTGCATCTTTCTTTTTAGAGCAAGAACAGCTCTACAAAAGATCATTCGCGAGACCAGCACTTAAGTGTGTTACCATGGAGGAGGGAGCAAGGCTCATGGAGGAGCTACATGAGGGGACCTGTGGGAACCACCAAGGAGAAAGGGCAATAATTCACAAAATCCTAAGGCTGGGATATTATTGGCCAAGGATGAGGGAATGTTCAAAAGAATACATACGGAAGTGCATTAAATGTCAGGAACACGGCCACAAAATACACAGTCCCCCGTCCACAGTGAAAGCCATGCTGTCCCCAATCCCATTTGCCATGTGGGGATTGGATATCGTTGGACCTTTCCCGGAAGCATCTCCCGGAAGATATAAATTCATTTATGTGGCCATTGACTACTTCACCAAATGGGTGGAAGCCATGCCAACGGTATCCATTACCGCAAGAAAGTCACAGGATTTCATCTGGAAGTATGTGGTCTGTAGATTCGGGATCCCGAAGATAATAGTAACAGACAATGGAGCTCAGTTCAACTGTAAAAGCTTCCGGGCATTCTGTGAAGAGTGGAAGATTGACCTGAGATTCACATCGGTCGCCCATCCACAAGCAAACGGCCAGGTAGAAAATGCGAATGGACAAATTGTCAAGGCTATAAAAGGAAGTTGGACAACAAAAAAGGGAGATGGGCGGAATTGCTACCTCAAGTTCTCTGGTCCTACAGAACAACCGAAAAGGGCCCAACAGGGGAAACTCCATACAGGTTGACCTACGGTCTTGAAGCGATTGTTCCGGCTGAGATTACAGTCCCATCAATTAGATGGGAATCCTTTGATGAGGAAAACAACAGTGAAGGGGTGAAAGACAGCCTTGACCTGCTTGAAGAAACCAGGACTATGGCCCAAGTCAGGATGGAAAGGGATAAAGCGAAAGTAGAAAGATATTTTAACCAAAGAACAAGGGAAAGGGGTTTCGCTCCGGGTGAACTAGTCCTTCGGGAGGTAAAGCAGCCAAAGAAGCTAGAGCCCCAATGGGAGGGACCATTTATTGTACAACGGCGAACAGGGCAAGCTTCATATCGCCTGAAAAATAGTGAAGGTTACGAATTGCCTCACTCCTGGCATGCTGAATGCCTTAAAAAGTTTTATGTATAAAAACATTTTTTACAAAGAGCAATAAAATGAGGTATTCTTTTGAGGCAAAGTTTTTTGAAATATACCACCCGGCCAGTGAGCCTACAGGCTATCACGCCTTGAAATGTACCATCCGGCCAGCGAGCCTACAGGCTATCACGCCTTGAAATGTACCATCCGGTCAGCGAGCCTACAGGCTATCACGCCTTGAAATGTACCATCCGGCCAGCATGCCTACAGGCTGTCACGCCTTGAAATGTACCATCCGGCCAGCGAGCCTACAGGCTATCACGCCTTGAAATGTACCATCCGGCCAGCGAGCCTACAGGCTATCACGCCTTGAAATGTACCATCCGGCCAGCGAGCCTACAGGCTATCACGCCTTGAAATGTACCATCCGGCCAGCGTGCCTACAGGCTATCACGCCTTGAAATGTACCATCCGACCAACGTGCCTACAGGCTATCACGCCTTGAAATGTACCATCCGGCCAACGAGCCTACAGGCTATCACGCCTTGAAATGTACCATCCCCAGCGTGCCTACAGGCTATCACGCCTTGAAATGTACCATCCGGCCAGCGTGCCTACAGGCTATCGCGCCTTGAAATGTACCATCTGGCCAGCGTGCCTACAGGCTATCATGCCTTGAAATGTACCACCCGGTCAGCGTGCCTATAAAGACTAGGAATTTACTTAAAAAGTTTGAACGAAGGTATAAAGACCTTCCATGTAAATAAAGGGGGGACTTACAAAGCATTTGGAAATCCGGTCGCTCCGGATAAAGCCAAATGAGAAATATATAAAGCTAACTCGTAGGAGAGTTACTTAAAACGATTAAGGGATACAAAAGAGGTGGCAAGGGCAAAACGCATTCAAAACATTACCAAAAACAGTAATCCAAAATACGACTATACAAGATCCCTGCGCTAAGAAAATACTATCTAAAAAGCATCTATTCTTTAGCAGGCTTCTTTACAGCGGACCCTTCGACCGGATTGGACACGCTCTCCGCAGAATTAGATTTTCCAACAGCTTGACGAAAGCCGGCAACCTCCTGGCGCATACCGCTATCGGGAGGAAGGAAAGAAGCTTGACCAGGCCCAAAGACTGTCTCACCAGGGAGACGACCGAACTTCTCAAAGTCTTCAAGGAAGTTGCTCTTCCGGGCAACGTTGTCAAACTCCAGCTCACTATACAGATCGTCATCCAATACTTCCCCCCTCTTCAGAAAGTACTTGGAGATGGTTTGGCGACAAATGTTAGTAATCTTCCGGCTCTGAGAGCCGAAAGCCTTTTTTAGATGGGCAATGATAGTTCCTTGCTTCTTCAGCTCCTCTTGGGTCCGACGGGCGTAGGCTGTATGCTTAGCAACGTCCTCCTCAAGCTGTAAAACCTGAGCTCGGTAGAGATCGTGGTCAGAACCCGCGGCAGAAAGTTCCTCATTCAGCTTGTCAATGCGATCGCTGAGCTTCTCGACATGTCTTAAAAGATTTTCAGAATCTGTTTTTTTTAAAAGAGAGCAGGATCGGTAAGAATAAGGCATAAGGACGAAAAACGGCAGAAAAGAGACCGATAAGACTCACCCTTGGCCGGGACCTTAGCACTTTCGGGTTGAGGGAGGGCCATGGCCTCCTCTAAAGCCTTCACCTTTTCCTCCAGAGAAGCCTTCTCGGCCGCAAGATCAGCTTTACCGGCAGAAAGAGTCGTGTTTTCGTCCATCAAGAACTGCTTCTCTTGATCAAAGGCGGTCCGAGTCTGCTCATCCAGAGCATTCTTTTCCTCGGTCAGTTCGGTAAGCTCTTGAATAAGTTTGGCTTTATCTCCCACCAAAGCCTCATTCTGCCCGGCCAAAGCTTTTTTGTCCGCCTCAAGGGATTCAACTTCTTTCTCAAGGGCAGCATTCAGGCCCGCAAAATAAGCCTTATCTGAAGTAAGGGAATCCACGTCCCTTTTGTGAGCAGCTTGTACCTGCCGCAACAAAACTTCCAAGTCAGACAAAGCATGCTTTGGTATCAAGACATTCTTTTCACCGGAAGGTTTGTGGTGTACCTGCTTCAGGATACCCTCTGCGTGGAGGTTCTGGTTTCTCAGAGCGAACATCTCTTCCCGCAAATTCTTTAACTTCAATTCATATTCATCTCGAAGGCGAACACACTCATGGCGAGATGACCGCAACTCCTTGTTTAAAGTGTCTGTCCTATCTTTCACCTTGCGGTCAATCTCGTAATTTACGTGATCCATGTAACTATCATGATTAGAACGGGTTTGCTTCAACTCGGCTTCAATATTGTTGGCCCGACTTTTTTCACGTTGCAGGTCAAATTGAAGGTCCCGAGTCTGGACTTCGGCGCTTTGGGCCATTGACATAACCTAAAAGAAACGAAACATAAAAGGCTTAAGGAATATCAGAAAGACATGGGAGAATGGGAGGAAGACGGCACTTACTCGAAAAATGCTTTGCCACATCAGGTTGAAGACCTCTCCCGTGGGAATGGAATGACGCATAATAGCATCAGCTCCTCCACTCCCGGCCCTCAGTTTTTCCTTGGTGGCAGTAACAATGGACGGAGGGGCAAAGATCCCGTCCGGATGGTCAGACAGTCTTATCGCTTCCTTCCAGGCGTCGGTGTATCGAGCAGCATCAAAGGAGATCTTGCGCAAGGGCTGCCCAAGATAGTAGAACCATCCCTCCTTCTGGGAAGGACCGGTGAAACCCCCCTGAACAGGAGGGGGTGGAGAGGAGGAGTAGAGGCAGCAATGTCCTCCCTTTGCCTGTCTTCCCTCTGCTTACTTCGGAGCTCTGGGTTCTCAGGCACAGGTCGGTATTCTTTCACCCCCTCGGATACTGATTCATTGACTCCAGGGACGTCATGTAGGGTTGAGGTGCCAAGAGTCTCACGGTCCTTTTCAGTCTCAGAAACCTCCGTTAAAACAGCCTTCGGCTTTGATACAGTTTTGTTCCGAGGTTTTTGAGTACCGGAAGCCGGAACAGCAGAAGTAGGGTGGGCCGGACCGCAAGCAACCTCGTTGTCAGTAACGGTTATGGGTGCGCCTTGAGAGCCTGAGAAAGAAAGGGTCAGCATAGAATGTACAGAAAAGGAAAGGCAAAAGTTTCCTTCAAATAAGAAAGAGTAATACGTAGGTTAGTATCTTCCAAGACAGCACCGTGGGCCGGATCGGAAGAAAAATATCCTGCCAAGTCAGGAAACAATTCACAAATTGGGGTTGGGTGACCAGATCCCTGCCCTGGACGAAATCAGGAGTAAGAGGGAGAAAGACGCGACGCCCAGACCCTGGACTCACGTACCAAGTACCTGGCAAATCACCGCTCGATCGGGCTCGAGACCCAGTAATTCTCTTTTTCTTCTGGCCAGAATGGTCCTTGTCATTATCGCCTCTTTGTCTCTTCTTGGAAGAGGTGGCATCCCCGAGGAGCCTTGTGGCCGCATCAACAGCCGCATCAACAGACGCATAGTAATCGACTTGCTCATCACCCATCTTGAAGTTGACAAAATTCCAGCTGTTGAAGGGCCCCACCTTATCTCCTCTAGAAAAGAAATCTGCCGTAACGACGTGAAAGTAAGAAAACGGTAAAAGGTAAAATTTAGGTGAGACTGACTAAATAAGACTTACTATGATATTTCTTCAATGAGTCCAGGCGCGCCGGAGTAAAAAATTGGGAGACCGTAGGCTGTTTTTTGCTTATCATCTTCAGGATTTTCGAGATAGGCATTTCTTGCGCCGGGGAAGGAGGACAACTAAATTGGCCTTTCGGGATCGAGGGACAGTAAGGAACTCCCAAAAATCGGCCTGGTGGTGGGACAATGACAAACCATCGGGAGTTCCACCCAGAAGACGCTTTCTTGTAATCAAAAAAGAAAAGCCGGCCTTCGCCTTGATAGTCAGGCTATCAGGATCGTCCCTTGTGGAGTAGAATTGGGCGAACTCGGTCGCTTCTACCCGAATTTTGTTCTCCTCACAAAGGAGAACATAGGCGTGGAGGTAAGAAATTGCCTTCGGGTGTAGGTGAGCGAGCACACAACAACGCCGAATTAGGAAACCCAGAACGAATGGATGAGGGGGCACAGTCAGGCCACGAGAGAAAAAATCCGCATAAACGGCATATCCAAGCCCAAAATTATCGTGGGGATGTGAGTCGGAAGAAGGAAGGTAGATGCAAGTACCCTGTGGGACTTTGACGTCCTTTAAACAGGAGAGAAGGGAGGGGGTATCCAGGGAGGATGAAGAAGGTTCTCGATCTGCAGAAAAGGGTGCGGTAGATTTTAGATAAGTAGGGCGAAACCCTTGAGGCGAAAAAGTACCTTGAATCGCCTCTTTAGCAGGGACAAAGTTCACGGCTGCCTTGTTCTTCTTCGAGCTAGACGAGGCCATCAGAACAAGAAAACAGAGAGCAAGGACAAAGCAAAGGAGTGGAAAGATTCGAAAAGAGGACGCAAAGGAGGAGGCGACGGAGTCTGGGCAAACAAAGGAGGAAGATATCTGAAAGAGTTCGAGACTAGAGCTTCGAAGAAAAGCGATTCCCGCCCAGTTAATGAAAAATAAAAAGGAGACCCCGCACCTTCCTGGAAATGGGGCACTGACACAAAACGACTCTGCAAATTCTACATCGAAAAGGCGCAGGCACGGGCTAAGCACGGGCAGGAGCGTAATTCGAAAAAGAAAGAGGGCGGAAAAAGAAAAGAGAACTTGTGGGACTAAGGGGAGGCGATGGCCGGAAGAGCAAAAGGCCGTAACGTCAAAAAAAACACAATAGAGGCATATGCTAAAAAGTTCTACTTTTTACGTTTAGAAGATCAAAAGTAGAACTTGTGGGACTGATGAAGAGGGAAAAAGTACGAGAATAAGAAAAGGTAGAACATCCGGTCCCATGTGACTGGAAGGAACAGCTTAGAACAAGGAATATCGCCGGATCCTAGTGTGATCCGGCCGGATGAGTAATTAAATATCCCGCTTACATGTAAATGCCAGCCTGGCAATAAAAAGAAAGACAGGCTGGCGACTCTCGATCTAGCAGTGTAAACACTATAAATAGGGGTTCAACCCCACAATAAAGGATACGTTTTCACGTTCGAAACTACACACCGTTGCATTATCTACGCGATTCTCTCTCTCTCTCTTAAGCTCGGTCACACAGTAACAAGGTAACTCGACGAAGCACAAATGGCCTAGCAGTAGAATTGGAATCCGATTAGAGATTAGGATAGGAGGTTAGGGAGTTTAGGAATTCACCATTTCAGCGGTCGTTAACCACGCCGTGGGAATGCTCAGGAAGTTGAATCGGATTCAATACCAAGTGTTAAAGCAGATTTATATATTGTGAACTTCTACCAGAGAGGTGGACGGTAGGGTTACACCAAGATAAGGACGAGTCACCGAGTCTCTAAGTAAAGAGTACCCGTGGTGTCTTGGTCCATTGGTGATCTGCAGTCTTGTATATGGCGAGCAGAAGCGTGCTGATCGCGCAAGGAGTTAGTGTTGAAATCAGGAGATGTGCTAATCATGGGTGAGCAGTCAAGGATGCTATACCATGGTATCAAGAAGATCAAACTGAATACCGCACCTTCGACAATAATCAATGCCACACACATGAAACCTGGACGTTAAATTTGACATTTCGGCAGTTTTAAGCCTTGTGTAACCATGTAATTGATAAAGTCAGCTGTATGTTAAGGATGATTTGTATATGTTAGATATGTTGACAGCGTGAACCAACTTGTGGTGTAAAGAGCATGTTAATGAATAAAGAGATGTTGTTTTGGAGTATGTCAGCCGTGTTACTACCGTGTACTTATAAGTGTGCGAATGAATTAGACTGTGCACTCGGAACGGGAGGTACTGGGTGTCTGCAATGAGGCAGAAGCCGGTAAGAGCGGCACAATCCTCACTGGTACCTTTCCAGTTAATGGCGTGGACGCATCGATCTTGTTCGACTCCGGAGCCTCACATACGTTTATCTCGCTATCATTTGCGTAGAGGCTGGGGTTAGACGGTGAAGAGATGCCTAACTTCTTAGTCACTCTCCCGTCGAGAGATCGGATCAAGTGTACCCGCTACCACCGAGATGCTATTGTACGAATCAGAGATGAAGAGTTTCCGATCGACATGATAGAGTTCAAGGGACTTGGTTTTGATGTGATTGTTGGGATGAACTGGTTGGAGCGGTACAAGGGCAGAATCCTGTGTGCCGAGCATCGTCTACTTCTTCGGAGTCTGTCTGGGGTTACCATATCATACCGCCAGAGGCCTAGGGAGCATTTGACTTAGATCATCACCGCCATGGCCATGAATCGTGAACTACGACGAGGGAATGATGTATACCTCTGCTATGTCCAGGACATAGAGAAAGACCCAGAGTTTAGCCCAGATGTGCCGGTAGTGTCGGAGTTTCCTGATGTCTTTCCTAAGGAACTACCGGGCATGCCACAAGCACGGGAAGTTGAGTTTGAGACTGATTTGGTTCCGGGCACTAGACCAATTGCGAAGGCGCCCTATCGTATGGCTCCAGCAGAGATGACAGAGCTCAAAGAGCAGCTGAGAGACCTACTCGACAAGGGATTTATCCGCCCTTGCGTTTCACCATGGGGAGCGCCGGTCCTCTTCGTGAAGAAGAAGGACAGTAGCCTCCGCCTTTGCATCGACTATCGAGAGCTGAATGCAGTTACGGTGAAGAACCGTTATCCTTTACCACGTATCGACGATTTATTTGATCAGTTGAAAGGAGCATCAGTATTCTCTACGATAGATCTACGATCAGGTTACCATTAGATTGCTATTCGGGAAAGTGACATTGAGAAGACCGCTTTCATAACCAGATACGGTCATTATGAGTTTATGGTTATGCCATTTGGTTTATCCAATGCACCAGCTACGTTCATGGACTTAATGAACCGCTTGTTCTAAGATCAGTTGGACAAGTTAGTAGTAGTCTTCATCGACGATATACTTGTGTATTCGAAATCGAGAGGTGAGCATGAAAGCCACCTGAGAGATGTGTTGCAAACGTTGAGAAAGAATCAGTTGTATGCGAAATTTTCTAAATGTGAGTTTTGGTTGAACCAAGTATCCTTTCTTGGTCATGTGATTTCTGAGGTCGGGATCGCTGTTGATCCGGCGAAGATAGATGCAGTGCGCACCTGGCCTAGGCCGAAGACTGTTACCGACATTCAAAGCTTCCTCGGTCTGGCAGGATATTATAGGAGATTTGTGAAGGACTTCTCCAGTGTCTCGAAGCCGATGACTTCCTTAATGAAGAAGGATGCACCATTCAAGTGGACAGACGAATGTGAGAGTTCTTTTCAGAGTCTCAAGGATGCTCTGACATCTGCACCAGTCCTGACGATACTAGACAGTCCAGATGGGTTTGAGGTATATTGCGACACATCAAGCAGAGATATGGGTTGTGTACTGATGCAACACGGGAAGGTCGTAGCATACGCCTCCCGACAGCTGAAGAAGCACGAAGAGAACTACCCTACCCACGATTTAGAACTGGGTGCCATTGTCTTCGCATTGAAGATGAGGCGACATCATTTGTATGGGGTAAGCGTGACAATTTATTCTGGCCACAAGAGTTTGAAGTAGTTGTTCACTCAGAAGGAGTTGAACATGAGACAATGAAGGTGGGTCGAGTTTCTAAACAACTATGACATCAATTTACAGTACAAGGAGGGAAAGCAAATGAAGTAGCTGAAGCATTGAGTCGCCAAGCACACTCTCTCCATTCGCTGGTCTCTCATACTAGCTTGGTTGAAGAGGTGCGGAGTGCTCAGATGACAGATCAGTATATGTTGGAGATCAGGCAGAAGCTTATTGATGGCACATTAGAGGGTCAGAAGTACGACTTCCGACTCCACGATGATGACCTGATTAGGCTGAATGGCCGACTGTGTACTCTGAGGAGTAGCGCTGAGTTGAAGGAGCGCATACTGAGTGAATCCCATTGTTCTACTACTTCGATTCACCCGGAGCTTCAAAGATGTATAAAGGTATGAAAATATATTTTTGGTGGGCTGGAATGAAGAAAGATGTGAATGATTATGTGTTGAGGTATCTCACTTGTCAGAAGGTCAAGTTTGAGCACCGACGGCCTGGTGGTATGGTACAGCCAATGCCAGTGCCTGAGTGGAAGTTCCATGACATCTCTATGGACTTCGTAGTAGGGCTTCCGCGTACAAGGGGAGGTCTGAATATGATTGGGTTGTTGTTGACCGACTGACCAAGGTGGCTCGATTCATACCGATGAAGGACACCTGGAAAGTGGCAAGCCTTGCAGAGCTCTTCAATAGAGAGATTGTAAGACATCATGGGGTACCGAAAACGATTGTGTCTGACAGGGATACCAGATTCCTCTCGAGGTACTAGAAATCCACACGGGAAGCGCTGGGTACCGAGCTGAAGCTGAGTACGGCGTTCCACCCGCAGATTGATGGTCAGAGTGAGCGCAGCATCCAGACACTTGAGGATATGTTACGTGCATGTGCACTTGACTTTCAGACCAGCTGGATTGATAAGTTACATCTGATTGAGTTTAGCAACAACAACATTTACCATGCTTCGATCAAGATGTCTCCCTTCCAGGCTTTGTACGGTAGACCATGCCGCACGCCTTTATGCTGGGATGAGTCGAGTGAGACGGTCATTATAGGACCAGAGTATCTGGAACAAGTTCAAGCAGAAGTACGCCAGATTCGGGCTAACATGAAGGCAGCTCAAGATAGACAAAAATCATACGCCGATGTGCGCAGACGCGATCTGGAGTTCGCCGTGGGCGACCAGGTATTTCTTAGAGTATCCCCCATGAAGGGAGTGTTTCGTTTTGGCCAGAAAGGCAAGTTGAGCCTGAAATACGTGGGGCCTTATGTTGTGACGGAGTGGATAGGCCCGGTAGCTTACAGACTTGATCCACCCGCCGAGTTGGGCAAGGTACACAATGTATTTCGTGTGTCCTAGTTGAAGAAATATATGTCTCATCCGTCTCACGTACTTCAGCCTGAAAGGCTAACTTTAGAGCCGACCATGCAATCAGTGGAGACTCCCGTACGGATTTTGGATACTAAGACTCGAGACACTCGCCATAAGTCTATGAGACTAGTGAAGGTCCTCTGGTCTAACCAGGACGTCGAGGAGGCCACTTGGGAGCTGGAAGATAAGATGAAGGTGAAGTACCGTTTGTTGTTTACTTCTTAGTATTTATATGGTATATGGTACGGGGTGTACCCTATTTTTAAGGGGGTATAGCCGCTTTGGTTATGTGTGGACGACATGTATTTAAATACATCGTCTATGTTATATTGTTATGTGGTTATGTTACAGACCGTTGTGTCTGAATGATGTTGTGATGTTTGGACCTTGGGTCCGATGCAATGTAAGTATGTTGTTAATGTTATTATGGAGGTGTTGTTTTTTATATGTAATCCCCATGTTTTAATATTTAAGATATGTGGGAAGTGTGAACTTTGGGGACAAAGTTCTTTTAAGGGGGGTAGATTGAAATACCCCAAACCTTAGTATGTGGTTTAGAGATTAAAATATGGTATAATAAGGCTAAAAAGTGCCTTAGAAATATTAGTGAACAATTTAAACCATAGAAAACACAAATAAATACCTTAAAGTCAATATGGGCGAAAATGTGCTCTAAGCTTGGGATAATCTTGGTTAAGACCTAATGAGCTTACCAAGACCTTATTTATATATTAATAAACATATTAAACCAAATACCAAAGAAAACCAAGCTCAAAAACAAGTTAAAACACAAAATGTGCTTTAAGGAGTCTTAAAGCACATTTTTGAAAAATTGTCTTGTAAATGAGTTTTAAGTGGCTAAATGTCCGTCATTACTCTTTAATTAACATATGTACTACTTAGTATCACATTAGGAGGTCTAAATCAATGGGAAATCAAATATTTCACAATTATGTGCCTTGTTTTGTGAATAGTAACTAAATTAAGCTAGTTTATGACATAAGTCAATATAAGTAAGTTAATTGGTCAACAAAGACTAAAATACCCCTAATTACTTAATGGGGGCCGGTTTTTACATGGGATGAGTCTTCCCCCTTGTTAGTTTGATAAGAAAGAAAAATAATTGATAAAGCAAGTTACTATTTGCTTTACACTTAAATATCTTAAAACTAGCTAAGTCATCTTCATTCTCTTCATTCCCTTGCATTCCCACCGTCTTCTACCTTCCTTCTCCCTCTCATTCATGGTTTGCTACAGCTCACACACCATTCTCCATCTTCAATCTCTTATATCTCCTAGCTCCATTAACCAAATCGAATTGTAAGACCACCATTCTTCTACTCTCATCAAGCTCTTCAACCTTGTCTTCTCAAAATTCCAAGAGCTCCATTTTGGTGCCAAAAGGAATCTCCATGGGAGGAGCTTGAGCTCATCTTTTTACATCTTGTTGTCCTCCTTTGCTTCAAGGTAAGGAAACTCAAAGAAAAACAACATTTCCTCCATGTTTTAGTGTTGGCCCAAAATCACCTCTTCATGGTGTTTTCTCTTGCTTTGTTCTAGCTTCATTTCAATCTTCATAGGGCTTGGTGGAGTTTTCTCTTGCTACATATTCAAACTCTCTTCCATTTCCAAGGTAAAACAATCACCTTAATATTTTAAGAGGTTATATAACCTAGGGTTTAATAATGAGTTAAGCTTGGAACTTGAATGCTCATTACCTTACTTGTGTATTGATTAGAAGTTACAAGCAATCAAAGGTCCTTGCCGATTCTAATCAAGGAAACAAGAAAGAAGTTTGTGAGGAAAAGAGGTAAATGTGCTAACCTAATGTAGTTTAATGCCTTAGGAAAAATGAGCTTATGTTGCTTATTAAAACTACCTAAAGAGCCAATGATGAATGAGTTAGTAAAAGCTCTCAAAGAGATTATTAAGGGCATATTGTTATGTTGAGTGTATTTGCAGGTCAAAGGCAAATATAATGTGGGAAATTCAGTGTTTATGGTTTATGCAATTTAAGGGCCTAAGAGCCATGTTATTTAAGGGCCTAATTGCCAAGCAATTTAAATTATGCACTATATTGTGATGTAGTGTACTTGGGTGAAGTCTTGTGTATAAGAATGCTCTTGATGGATTTAAGTGTTCTTGGGTGGTTAATGGTGAAAACTATGTGTTTTTGTGTAACAAGATGTTAGTAGAACCTATGTCAAAAATTAGGTAATGTATAAGAGGTTCTAAGTGTTTTGATAAGCCTTGGTGAACTAGGAGGTGTTAGAAATGAATAAGTGTTTTACTAGAGAAGAAAACATGTATTAAGATGTGCTAAAATGCATAAAGGACTTAGGCAATATCTTGGAGGATTTAGAATGCAAATGAGTGTTTTAGGATAGTTGTTGTCATAGGTGAGGAACACCATTTAGAAACCTAGGAAGAAATGTTATAAGTGTTGGTAGTTTGTAAGAAATTGAGTAAAAACTTGGACAAGGAACTAGGTAAGTTTAAGATGATGTTTTGGCATTAGAATATACCTAAGATCATTTGGGAAGTTTATACATATAATGGATGTGGAGAACCATTGCAACAAGACTTAGAAAATGTTGAAATGCAAAATCTGTAGCAGTGGTCCGGGACTTAGGTCTTGGGTAATGTCCCGGACCATGCATTAAAACAGGCCAAAAGTTCATAAGCCGTTCTGGTCCGGGACTTAGGTCTTGTACAAAGACCCGGACCACCCCCTGTTTTACCCCCGAGAGAATTTGCCTACATTGGTCCGGGACCTAGGACTGTATGAAGTCCCGGACCACTCCATAAAAACAACCCGAGAGTTTTACATAGATTTGGTTTGGGACCTTAGGTGAGGACCAAGTCCCGGACCACTTAAAAACTTAGTTTAAGGTTAAATAATGATGTCTAAGGATGGGGATTAGTTGGTAAAGATGTTATGAGGTTGTCTAAGACATGTTAGGTTTGTTATAATGGCAATTTAAAAAGGTGAGAAGTTATAACAAGTGTGAAAATAAAAATAACTAGATATGTGAAGTAATAAGTTAACAACAAACTAGTACATTAATTAACCGACGTTACTAAATGTGTATAGGATTCTTCAACAGTGGAAAACAAATGCAGCAGGGACCAAGGTATGGTTTTCTTGCAGTCTGTTGCCTACCGGTTTACACCGGCTTGTGTGTTGTTTGTTTTTCTGTGTGTTTATGACCTTGTAAGACTTAAGTCATGTAATGAGTTTACAGTTGTTAATATTATTGTGTTGTTAAGATGTGACTCATCTCCCTTGTGTGTGTCTAACTAGACCTATACACTTGCTTGTGATTTCATTTATTAAGTTTCAATGTGGATCTTCTAACAAGTGCTAACTGAGGAGTGAGTAGTCCGGTAGTTCTGGCCACGCGTGTGAGTGTGGGAGTCGATGTCATAACCGGTTCGATTCTCTTTGTATGTTATGGTTGTTTCCATTTTGGTTTTCAACCTTCCCTTTAGCTTATCCAAGGCTATTTTACTGACACACGTCGGGCCACAGGGGCATACTATGTTTGTTCGGTGTGCTTGGATCACTATTTTCGACACACCTTGGGATAAAATTATTCGTTCAATCTA
The DNA here is from genome assembly GCA_023374045.1 of Limonium bicolor. Taxonomy (NCBI): domain Eukaryota; kingdom Viridiplantae; phylum Streptophyta; class Magnoliopsida; order Caryophyllales; family Plumbaginaceae; genus Limonium; species Limonium bicolor. Next base: position 221,889,249 of record CM041782.1, read on the forward strand.
ACAAGACGGTAACGAGTTATGTAACGAGCTTAGCATGAGTTTGGCAACATTCTCTAGGCTCTCCATGTGATCTAACCGTGTTGGTGCGGGTTCTAAAAGGAATCGTTCTTGTATGATATGTGTGATGTTGTTGCTATGCAATATTCTTGCTATGCTATTTAGGTTGTTGTTTAAAATCAAGGCCATGTTATCATGACAAATAGTTGCGCGTATCCCGGTAGCCGATAGGCTGCGCGTTAACCATACCAGCCAAGGGTTGCTGACCCCTCGGGGGCTCCATATTTATATTGTAGGATCAGGATCGAAGAAGCAGAGTGGTTGTAGATCCTAGGTTGTAGGAATACTTTTGATATGTTTTGGATGTTAGGCCCGGGATGCGCTGTGCTCCCGCGGCGTTATTTTTGGTACCGTTATTTTGACAGTGGCGGTTGTTGACAGTTTACAGTGACAGTTTATGGTCTACCGTTTACAGTAACGTTGGGATGTAAATACTCGATATTGATCGTTATGTATATATATGGATGTTAGTGCCTAACGCTCGGGAGTCTGATCATCAGACCGGTACATTTGTATTTATTTTGCCTTGTTAACCACGTGGGTGGTTAACGGCGTTGTAGCACTGAGCCGTTAGTTATTGTTTAGTTGTTTATTTCCGCTGTAATTTCAGTTATTGTTAAGTGCGTAGTAGGGGTGTTACAATCCTTCAAAAACAGAAAACTGATAAGAACCAGAAGTTTCAGGTAAGTCGTGAATCAGTTTTGTTTAGGTACTCCCTCTATTTGTCGTCGCCTGAGACCCCATGCACCACTTCTCTAATCCTTTTTCTGTCTCACGCAAGTTCCCCTTCAAGCCATCACTGTTGGAATCCTGGGAAACTCCTGGATCTAATTCCCTCCAAGAACACCTAAAAGGTGTGAGCCTCCATTTTAAACCCTATCATATGTTGATTAAAGCTGATTAGGATCTAACCGGGTTTTAGGTCCTCCTATAACCTAAGTTTAATAACTATGTCAAATAACAATAATTATTAAAACCTAAGCTAGCTTACTGGAACCTATTATGAGTCGCCACCTAATTTTAACCTAGATCAAATTAGGAAAGGAGAGTTTGGGTTCGGGGGCTTGGTATTCGACTTATTTAGGGTTCAATTACTTTCATTACCCCTAGAAGTCATTTTTCCTCTACTTAGTTTAATTACGGCTTATTACGAGTCGTTTTAACCTAAGTGCGCGAGCTTTTGTTTTTTTTGTGTTTTTAACATTTTTTGACAGAAAATGAAAGTGAAAGTTGAAATTACCTAAACTAGGGTTTCGGAGGCAGAATTAGGTCAAATTTTGTTTCCGTCTGTGACTACGGACCTAATGTCCGTACTCACGGACCCTAGTTAATCTATGTTGAAATAAAAGTCGAATTAAATAGAAAACAAAAATTTGAAAAGTCCGGGGCCAGGGACAGGATGTCCGTGGGCCCGGACATTGTTTAGAGAAAACCTAAAATTTGAAAAATTTAAAATCCCGCTGCCGTCCGTGTGTGTCCGTGGCCACGGACAACCCGTCTGTGGTCCCGAACCATAGGTCCGAGGTCCCAGACCACCCACAGACGGGGGTTTTCTGGTGGTTCCTGACGGTGTTTTCGGCTTAAAAATTATGCACCCGTAGCCTGAAAGGTATACAATACGTTAGTAATTGAAAGATTGCAGTTTCAAATCTAATTATGCATGAAACTTGACAAACAAGTAACTAGGCAGAAGCAAAAGCAATTAGCAATACAGAAGCCGAAAAGGGTTGGTTTGAGCCCAAAATTTAACATTGAGTTAATAAGGTTGTGGGGAGTTAGAAAAGTAGAATTATAACCAGTTTTACCCTCGAATTCAAGATGATTCTTCATGTTGGGATTCTTCGGAGGCTCCGATGATGCCGGTTCCGGATTGAGTTCGACTCGAGCTTCTGGTTGTTGATTATGTTCTTCATGTTTTGGACGTGGTTAGGATGATGTTTGATGACTGTTGATGTATTGGGATTTGAAAAATGTGTTTAGATGGTGATTTTGGGGGATTTTTGATGTGATTTTGGTGCTTGGATGTGTACAAAAGTGAAGAGAATGAGACGGCTGCCTTCTTAGAGAGTCTAGGGTTCTTGAGGTTCTGATTTTATCATGGGATAAGGTTCCTTATATAGGCTTTCTTAAAGATAGATAAAATCCGATAAAAACCGAGATTTACCGACGTTTTAGCTCAAGGGCATCCAAAAGGAATTTGATTATGAAATTTTACACATGGGTAAAGGATGATATTTCTGATTTTTCTAGAGTGGAATCGAATTTTTTGGATATTAGAATATTTTTAAATTCAATTTCTCATCAGATTCAATCAGAAATTGCTAGAAAATTATTGGAAATTCAAAAAATCAAAATTCCAACGCCATTACGCTTCTAATATCATCCTCTATCATGGGTTAAAATTTCAAAGCATATTGGACTGATTTGACCCTTATTTGGAGGAGAGAGAAAGCCTGTAGGGGGCTTAGGAGCCTTAGAAAATTACGAAAATGCCCCTGGGGATGACTAAGCTGTCCCTAGTTCTCTGAAATGTGCCGATCGAACTGGGAACCCTCGCTAGTAGCCTATTAGTAGAGACCCTCTTCTGAGGGGGTTGAAATTTTGGGTATAACAGATTGCCCCCCGTCAACTAGACTTTGTAATGGAAATGAAAAGGCTGGTTGATGCTTGAGTGATACCCCAATGTTTTGGATCTTAAAATACCCCACATGCAATTGAAATCCGACAAGTTGTGCCGAGCTGTTCTAAGGCGCTGACTACCTAAGGGTAAAAATGAAGAAATGTCAGACTATTCTAAGGCGTCGACTACCTATACGGATGATATGATGTCATACTATTCTAATGCGTTGACTACCTATAATGAGTGAAAAGATGTCAAGATATTCTAAGGAGTTGACTACCTATAATGAATGAAAATATGTCAAGCTATTCTGAGGCGTTGACTACCTAAAGGTGGTTTGAAAATTGGTGTGGGGTCGAGTTCTTCCACTCAAGTGAGTTCGTCTACTCGGGTGAGTTCTTCTACTCGGGTGACTTCTTCTACTCGGGTGAGTTCTTCTACTCGGGTGAGTTCTTCTACTCGGGTGAGTTCTTCTACTCTAGTGAGTTCTTCTACTCCGGTGAGTTCTTCTACTCGGGTGAGTTCTTCTACTCGGGTGATTTTTTCTACTCTGGTGAGTTCTTCTACTCGGGTGATTTTTTCTACTCTGGTGAGTTCTTCTACTCGGGTGATTTTTTCTACTCTGGTGAGTTCTTCTACTCGGGTGAGTTCTTCTACTCGGGTGAGTTCTTCTACTCGGGTGAGTTCTTCTACTCTGGTGAGTTCTTCTACTCGGGTGAGTTCTTCTACTCGGGTGAGTTCTTCTACTCGGGTGAGTTCTTCTACTCGGGTGAGTTCTTATACTCGGGTGAGTTCTTCTACTCAGGTGAGTTCTTCTACTCGGGTGAGTTCTTCTACTCTGGTGAGTTCTTCTACTCTGGTGAGTTCTTCTACTCGGGTCCTGGAAGGTGCAAGACTGTTGAAGTGATGGTCTTATGCAAATGATGGAAACTGATTACTGGAGTGCCAAACATGGTAATGTTGATAAGATGTATGTAATCAAAATATATGAAAGATACTCATTCGAAGCAAGAAACTGTTGGAAAAGGTGCCAAACATGGTAATGTTGAGTTGTTATGCGAAAGCTGTAAAATGCACAGTGTTTGTTAGAAGCTTGTCCAAAACAAGGAACTTTTGAAAAATGTGCCAAACATGGAAATGCTTGAGAAAAACTCTTCTGAAAAAGGAAAGTGAAAAGATCATTTCCTGACTAAGAATTTCATATCTGCAAGTTGTTTCTTAGAAAATGAACATGTCGTGGGTGGAAGTGTGTGATGATTGTTGTGGTGCTAAAGGCTCTTGCTGGTGTTCAGGATTTGTGATTGACTTGGGATTGGGTTGTGATTTTGGATGGTGGTCAGAGTTATGACGGGCCTGATATTTTTGTGGAGATAAGGCTAATTACGGGCTTGAGAGAGCGTGTGTGGTGGTAAGGGCTTATGTGTGCCTGTGGTGGGATGGTGGTGCTCAAGCTTTGGGTTTCAATTGGTGTTGACATGGCAATTGTTGGAACCACTAATTGCCCCCAGTATTTTTTCCTTAGGACAATCTGAGCTAGAGTTCATGGCAATCGATTGGAACGATCGATTGCCCCCAGTATTTTCTTTGATTAAACGTGCGAACAAGTATCGTCCTCACAGGGTCAAGGCGTATGTTTTGATGTGGTGCTTCCTATCCGACACACGACGTGTTTGGTGTTTGCACTCATTTCTCGCTCATGGTCATAACTTTTAGACCATTGAATTTGACATTTGATGGATTTACGCATTTGATCTGTTACTTTCACGTGATTGCACACACAACTATCAAGTCGGAAGTCTTTAAAGCTTATAACGTGGCCATGGGGTGTGATAAAAGACAACGGGACCATGAAGGGATATTTTAGGTTTGTGGAGCCAAAGGGGTGACCAAAGCTGCACTTTATGTCTTCTCTCGAAATCATCTTCCTTGTCTTGAAATCGTCTAGCTGCTTCGTGTTGATGTTGTTTTCGAGCTTCTAGATTTGTACTTTTGAAGTCGTCCTTTACACCATTTCTCCTCTTTTTGTCATTCGGATTTCCTTGAGGCATTTCACGTTTGCCTCTTTGTTTTATCCTTTCTTGACTTTGCCTTCGGGGTTCTTGTGTTTCCCGGTTTTGGCCTTCGAGAGCTATTTTGATGTGAGCTCTTTTAGATCCTGTGCTGCTCTAGGACCATTTACGGATCACTTCATCGTGATGATAGTGATAAGTGTAGAAATGAGCATGCTTTATGGGTGTATTTCATATATTATATTAGCACTTTTCTTACTCATTTCTCCACTTTGGTTAGTTTTCCTCTAGTTTATGTTTTATTGGTTATCTCACAAATTTATTGGTTAAACATGAGCAAAACCAAGCTAGGATCAAAGTAGACGAAGAGACGAACGCATAGGCGCAAACGGATCTTAAATCGGAGGTGAAACGAATATTTTAGAAGCAAATCAATTTCCGTCCGAACCAGTCTGGTCCGGACACTGGTTCGGACACGTGCAGAGGGACGTCCGTGGCATGTCCGCCCAAAAAAGGCAGGACACGAAACAAGGACGTGTTTCTCCGCATAAGATCGAAGCGTCCGAACCACACTGGTACGGACAGTGGTTCGGACGCATCAAAATTAAACACCTGTCCGTGGAAAAATGGCAGGACAGAAAAGCAAGGATATAACATGTCCATGGAGAAAAGGGCGGACAAGGGACAAGCTGTCCGTGGATAGAAGACCAGACAGAATAGAGAGGTGTGTGTGCTGTCCGTGGAAAAAAGCAAGGACAAGAAATAGGATGGAGGCTTGTGAGACGTCCGTATAAAAATGGCCGGACATGAGACAATATGTCCGCTCAAAAATGACCGGACAAGAGACAAACATGTCCGATGAAATAAGGCCGGACAAGAGATAGAGGCGTCCGCCCGTTTATGCAAGGACACAAACAAGCACGCGTCTAAATGCAACCCAGATCCAGAAAATTGACGCACCGACAGTCTTCCCCACTTTTCTTGCGGCGCCTGCAAACATATCAATCTACCCCATCAGCAATATCAGGCGCCGGCACTCCTTAAATTCCTCACGCGTGTTCCAGCCTGTCTTCTTCCTCCTCCTTTCTTCTATAAAACCCACGCTCCTTCTGCTCAAAAATATCATCCCTTCCTAAATCCAAAGTTCTCTAAAGTTCATCGATGTTCATCAAAGTTCTCCAAAGTTCATCAAAGTTCATTAAAGTTCTCCAAAGTTCATCGAAGTTCATCAAAGCTCACCATCGTTCACAACAGAATCGGCCACCATAGCCTTACTTTGTTATTTTCCAGAAAACCAACGATGATGACGATTACCCATTTGTTCGTTTTTCTTTGTTTTGTCTGTCTATCTTATTTGTTATGTTTGTTCTTATAATTATGTGTGAGTAATAACCTTAGCCTCCCGGGTTTGGAAGAGAGCGTATTTTATATAATTGTGTTATGTAAGCTTTCCACTATAATCTGTTTAAGCAATATTTTGATTCTCGTCCATAATGCGCTTTAATCTTCTTGTACAATTATTAAAGTGATATTTGTAGTTTCTTGTTAAAATGTGTTGCTGAGACAAGGTTCTAGACATAGGAAGTCAAAACGGGTTAACGACTAGAAGCGTGTCTCGCCTATAGGTTAGTCTGTCTCCAATAGGAATTGTTAATAATGCGATTGGTTGAACTAACTTGGGCATGTTTTGCGGCCTGTTATTTCTGCTAGTTAGGGTTTGTTGTACAAGGACCGGTCAATGAACTAATTAAGATTCCTGAGTTTAATGCTAAAGTGGGAAAGTTTATATTGATATAATTGGATAAAATAGGTGAGCAGAACAACCCAGGATGCTTCTTTAAAAACAAAAAGATTTACAATTTCTATTTCATTTTTGTTTTGATTAATTGTTTTTATTATTGTCTTATGAGTTAGCTTTTAATCATACTCTTTAAAAAATGATTAAACCTGTTTACTAGAAGTCTCGGTCAATTTACTATACTATCAGTTATCCACAGCGAGGTCCCCAAGAGTACGACAACCCACAAATCTACTAGTCAGCAAAACGATAGTTACACTGCCTAAATTGTAGAAGTAGTCACATATTTCTCCAACAAGTTTTTGGCGCCACTGCCGGGGATCTCCAGCACGGTTAATTGATGGTTTTTAATTTTATTGAGATTTCTATTTAGTTTTTTTTTATTTATTTCTGTTTTATTTTATTTTCGCTTCATTTAATTTTATTTAATTTTAATTACTTTTTATTTTAGCTATTTACTTTTATCTCTTTTTTGTTTCGTATTAGTTTTTCTATTTAGTTAATTTTTGCTTTTGTGTTAATTTTCTATTTTTAGTTCTATTATACTTTGTATTTTTATTTTTGTTTTTGTAGGATAGTTACTGATAATGGAGAGTGGCTACGATGAGGTGAGAAGATTGTTGATCAATTTGGAATGGACGCACATGCAAGAGGAGATGTCCTCCTATCAAAGGTTGGTCAAGGATTATCAACCACCTCAGCAATCAAATCGAGAGCAGTATTGGTGGGAAGTCGACCAGGCTAATACACAGTACAAAGAAGCTCAGTTGGGATATGACTACTTCAATCAGAATGAACAACAATCTACACAAGGGCCAAACGAATTTCTCCCGAGTCAGACCAAGCCACTAGAAGAGATTCCAGTGGTGACTCCAAGGAGTGAAGATCAATTCGAGCCAGATATTCATGAAGCTACAAGTTCTGAAGAGGAGATAAAGAAACTTATCAGGACATTTTTCTCCGACGCCGAGTTGGAGCAAATGTCTGAGAGTTACAATTCTCCTTCATCTCCATCCCCAGCACAAGAGGAGCAGTTAAAATTTACAGATATTTTGTATGAGCCAGTCCGCGAGCACGAAGAGGATTATCCTATTTAGCCTCATCAACCAGGAGAGGAAAGTTACATCCTCGAATCTGAGGAAGGAACACCGCTACCACCAGTCTCTCATGAACTATCACCCTGCCTCCATAAGCCTCAACAACAAGGAAAGGATGTTTACATCCTCCAATTTGAGGAAGAAAAGTCATCACCACCTGGTCTTCTATTAGAACTCCGTTACCGGCAGTACCTCCTCAAACACCAGGTTTTGTGGAGTATTTATTTTCCTACTTTATTTTCCGAGGTGACGTTTTGTTTTGATCCAGGTGGCTTGCTTTTAATTACTGCTAACTTCGTTTTCCTGGCAAAGTTGTTGTCTACCTTTATTTTTGATCCAGGATAACAAAGCGGGAGTCTAGCCAAAGACTATAAAAACGGGCAGCTTACTGGGAGGCAACCCAGTGGTTAAATTTTATTACCCTACTATTTTTGGTTTATGTTTTATCTTCCATATTATTCCTTTATATGTGTTTTATATAGTGAAAATAAAAAAGAAGAGAGGAGAGAGAACAAGGAGAATTAACTTGAGTTCTTCTGGTTGTTTAGAATATTCATTACAGGAACATCTTGCACACTCCTACAGCTGAACTCAAGTGAGGGGGAACTACACTACATATTCTGCAAAACTTTGGGGAGTATACTATCTATACCCTACTCTTTAAATTTTCAATATTTCATATTGCTTTTGCTTTGTGATTATTACCCAGGTAGTTTGCATGCCCTGTTATTTTAATTATTTCTATGCAATGAGGGCATTGCTTTGGTTCAAGTCTGGGGGAGAGATAATAATCAAAAGCTTGCACTTAAGTTTGTCTCTTTTTCGACACTGTGTTTAAATTTATTAAGTGATTAATAATCAAAGAAGAAGCCATAGAGGGAGTAATGCCGGTATTAACAGGTTTAAAGGGTACACAAAAAAAAATTTAACCACTTTGCTCCTTACTCAATGCTAAAAAATTCTGAGGAAATTATCATTTGAATTTTGTTTTAACTTTGAGCCTGGACTTGAATTGGAATGAAACGGCGGAAAAAGAACAAGGCAAGGTACTCCTCTGATCCAGACAGGCATATTCTGATCCTAAACAGGCCTCGTCCACTCGGTTATTAAGTTCTTAGGGGTGCTTCATCACCCGGCTACCTAAGGTACTCTGTATCTGGGATAGTAGACCCAAAACCGCTACAAGGGTGGAGAGAAAGTCTGAGGTAAAAGAAAAATGAACTTCAGAATTGAAGTATCTTTGCATTCTGCACCAAAATGATAAAAACTTCTTCATTATGGATCATGAGTATGTGGCATTGAAAGGTATAATGGAATAAGATTTTACTTCATGCCCCTTGTCGTTCAAGGAAATGTGAAAGAAAATGGTGGATTGGCTCAGGGTTAAAAGCAGAATTCTCATGGTACTGCTTCTCTTTCTTTTGTAGGACTTCAGGGTTATTCTTAGAAATGGAGAAATATATTTAAGAAAATTAATGTTATTAGTACCCTTTTAAAATCTGAAAAGATTGGCAATTACCTCTTCTGTGCTCTCCTTACTTGATTATAGTCTGTTTAACTTATTTAAACATTATGTCAAAAAGATTTGCTTGAGGACAAGCAAAAGATAAGTGTGGGGGTGTGATAAGTGTAGAAATGAGTATGTTTTATGGGTGTATTTCATATATTATATTAGCACTTTTCTTGCTCATTTCTCCACTTTGGTTAGTTTTCCTCTAGTTTATGTTTTATTGGTTATCTGCAAATTTATTGGTTAAACATGAGGAAAACCAAGCTAGGATCAAAGTAGATGAAGATACGAACGCATAGGCGCAAACGGATCTTAAATCGGAGCTGAAACGAATATTTTAGAAGCAAACCAATTTCCGTCCGAACCACTCTGGTCCGGACACTGGTTCGGACACGTCCAGAGGGACGTCCGTGGCATGTCCGCCTAAAAAAGGTAGGACACAAAACAAGGACGCGTTTCTCTACATAAGATCGAAGCGTCCGAACCACACTGGTCTGGACAGTGGTTCGGACGCATCAAAATTAAACATCTGTCCGTGGAAAAATGGCAGGACAGGAAAGCAAGGACATAACATGTCTGTGGAGAAAAGGGCGGACAAGGGACAAGCTGTCCGTGGATAGAAGACCGGACAGAATAGAGAGGTTTGTGTGCTGTCCGTGGAAAAACGCAAGGACAAGAAATAGGATGGAGGCTTGCGAGACGTCCGTATAAAAATGGCCGGACATGAGACAATATGTCCGATCAAAAATGACCGGTCAAGAGACAAACATGTCCGATGAAATAAGGCCGGACAAGAGATAGACACGTCCGCCCATTTATGCAAGGACACAAACAAGCACGCGTCTAAATGCAACCCAGATCCAGAAAATTGACGCGCCGACAGTCTTCCCCATTTTTCTTGCGGCGCCTGCAAACATATCTATCTGCCCCATCAGCAATATCAGGCGCCGGCACTCCTTAAATTCCTCACGCGTGTTCCAGCCTGTCTTCTTCCTCCTCCTTTCTTCTATAAAACCCACAATCCTTCTGCTCAAAAATATCATCCCTTCCTAAATCTAAAGTTCTCTAAAGTTCATCAAAGTTCATCGAAGTTCATCAAAGTTCTCCAAAGTTCATCAAAGTTCATTAAAGTTCTCCAAAGTTCATCGAAGTTCATCAAAGCTCACCGTCGTTCACAACAGAATCGGCCACCATAGCCTTGCGCTGTTATTTTCCAGAAAACCAACGAAGAAGACGATTGCCCATTTGTTCGTTTTTCGTCGTTCTGTCTGTCTATCTTATTTGTTATGTTTGTTCTTATAATTATGCGTGAGTGATAACCTTAGCCTCCCGGGTTAGGAAGCGAGCCTATTTTATATAATTGTGTTATGTAAGCTTTCCATTATAATCTGTTTAAGCAATATTTTGATTCTCGTCTGTAATGCGCTTTAATCTTCTTGCACAATTATTAAAGTGATATTTGTAGTTTCTTGTTAAAATGTGTTGCTGAGACAAGGTTCTAGACATAGGAAGTCAAAACGGGTTAACGACTAGAAGCGTGTCTCACCTATAGGTTAAACTGTCTCCAATAGGAATTGTTAATAATGTGATTGGTTGACCTAACTTGGGCATGTTTTGCGGCTTATTATTTCTGCTAGTTAGGGTTTGTTGTACAAGGATCGGTCAATGAACTAATTAAGATTCATGAGTTTATTGCTAAAGTGGGAAAGTTTATATTGATATAATTGGATAAAATAGGTGAGCAGAACAACCCAGGATGCTTCTTTAAAAACAAAAAAATTTACAATTTCTATTTCTTTTCTGTTTTGATTAATTGTTTTTATTATTGTCTTATGAGTTAGCTTTTAATCATACTCTTTCAAAAATGATAAAACATGTTTACTATAAGTCTCAGTCAATTTACTACACTATCCGTTATCCACAGCGAGGTCCCCAAGAGTACGACAACCCACAAATCCACTATTCTGCAAAACAATAGGTACACTGCCTAAGTTGTAGAAGTAGTCACATATTTCTCCAACAGATAGCGGCGTTGCTTCTTTGGACTAATGAGAATGTTCTCTGAGAGTCTGACTCCTCGCCTCCTTTGGTCACCCGGTCAGACATTCATTATTGGCTGGGTTATTTTGTGGAGTTCATAATATCGAAAAGGGATATATGAAAGGCTTAGCAGGGGTGCCTAGGGTTTAATGTCATGGTTCACAAGCTTGTGGATATGTGGTGCTGTACCTAGGTGCTTCGTCATTCTTGATTGTTGTGTATCCGCTCTTTGTTACGTTTCACAAGTCTAAGAGTAAATTTACAAATTATCTCCTTCGGTCGGAGTTATGTCGTTTACCTTACCTTTAAATGTGGTCTCACCGGAGTCATGTAAAAAATGGCACGCTCGTTCACTCATGGTTTTTCCGCTCATGTCACTCTCGTGAATTCTCACTCTGAGACTTGTTCATGCATTTAAACGAAAGGTGAAAGATGACGAAATTAAACTCAGATTGCCCCCGGTATTAATCCAGGGTTCACAACAACAATTTGACAAATGTAGACTTTAAACCATTACGTAGTTTGTTTGGATGTTTAGGGGTGAGCTGTGGTATTTGGTTAGACATGTTCATCCTTTTAGAAACCAAAAGACAAATCATTTTATTCAATTACCAGAAAATGACCGTTTCATGAACCACAGTTTTGAAAGATGACTTGGTTGAAGGTGCAAAACGAACGAACATTTTTTATTTTCCTGAAATTGTTAATTAAAAAGATAAGAGACTGAAATTCGAACATCTAAACCTCATTAAAATGGAAATATCTTAAACTCCTTACAAAATTGAAAAGAAATATTAAGAAAGCAACATGCAACTAGACTCTAGCCTACTCGACAAATTGGAGCCCTTGTTCGATGAGATCTTCAATCTTATGCTCCAGCGTCCTACAATCGTCAGTACTATGCCCTGGTAGTTGATGGAACTGGCAAAACTGATTAAGGTACTCCCCGGACTGGGTAACGCCGGGACAAGGCGTAAGAGGCTGTAGTAGGTCCAACTCCTGTAGCTTCACGAGTGCTTGACTAAGAGGTCGGCCGATGTCAGTAAACTGCCTTGGTGCGGGGAACCGCCTAGGTCGAGATGTGGCCTTGGTGCTCTGCTTTGAAACAATGAGCTGTCGCACATTGATCTCCTGTCGTGAAGCTAAGACTATTTTGGCTGACCTTGACTTAAAGGTCCCGACACCCATACCCTGAGCTCTAGGTTTTCCTAGCTTCAGCTCGCCTTTGTGAATCTTTTCTTCCATGACTCTTACCCGCCCCATCAGCATGTCAAAATTAGGGAAATATGTGCAACTCGGCTCGTTGTTGTATTGCTTTTGCATATTGTCCACAATCATTCAATCTGTTCTTGCTCATCCATTTTCGTTGGCATAGCAGTAGCCTTCATCCTCCACCATTTGATGAAGTCGGACATTGATTTACTGTTTCCATGTCGGGTACTGGCAAGATTGGACCTGGTGACTTCAAGATTCTTAGCATACTCGAAATGGTGCAGGAAAGCCTCATAAACCTCTTCATAGGTTTTGGTGTTCATCCTCTGAGTCAAGTACCAACTTTGAGCTATTTCATCGAGATAACGGGTGAAAGCCTTGGCCTTCTGCATGTCATTCAACCTGAGGATGGACATTTCCCTATCGAACAACGCCAGATGGACCTGCGGGTCTCAGGAACCCTTGTATAGAGCAAGTGTGGGTAACTTCAACTTTGGAGGGAGATCAACCTTGGGGTATGACGCCATAGAAGAGTAATCGATACCATCCGGCTTGCTAGCCTTTTCCATGCGCTCGATCCTTTTCAGAGGCTTCTTGAGTTCAGCAGTTAGTTGGTGGTCTTGGGCGGCTTCCCTTACAAATCTTTGCGCATCCTGGGCCCCAACGGAGTTAACTTCAATGTAGTCACGCTCGTTCCCAGAGTCAGCAATCTTTCCTGAAATGTTTTCCTGATGACCAACCTTAAGGGATTTGATTTTGCCTTTCAGCTCTTTGATGATGGTGACATACTTAGCCTCCAGGTCATTACTGGTGGACCTATGTTTCTGTTCCATGGCATCAAAGGCGGCCATGTATCTTTGCTCTAAGACTGCAAACTGGGCCTCCATGCTGACTAGGTTTCCTCCCTCTGCCATACTTGGGATTCGGGCTTATCTGTTGGAAAACAAAAGTGGATTGAGCTAAAATTCTGGACCGTGAAGAAGTTTTAGGTAAAAACTTGTTTGGGCTGCAAGAAAAGCACTTGACCTAGAGTGTTTTGAAGATTGTGGGTAGGCACTGAGGCCCGAAATGAGTTGGAAGGGAGGCTCCTAGAAATGTTTGAAGAATGTGGCTCTTGGACCAGAATATTTTGAGACTTGGGCGCTTAGGCCAGAATGTGTTTGGGCTAGAGGTAAAGCACATGAGCCAAAATGATTTCTAAACCATGTTCTTGATGTGAATTGGAATTTGGGCCAAGTAATTCTGACTGGGCCTAAAAGATGATGCCTGCGTCTAGGATCTTGGGTCAAAGCCCAAGTGAAAAGTCTTCCTAGACTGGAATGAGCCTTGAAATGGAAAGGCCTGATGGATTTTCATGAACTGCTTCAGGTGGATTTGTTTTTCTTGGGCCTAGAACTAAATTGATAATTAAAATTGGGCCGAAAGAGAAAAATCACCTAAGTCTAAACTTCTGGGCCGAAGCCTAAATGATTCAAATATCAAACCATACAGGGCCTCTGGGCCGCAAACAATAAAACTGTAAATTCGGGTTGGGCTGAGTTAATGTAGAAAAAGTTCCTATCAATTCCTAGGCTGGGTAGTGGACCTATCACACTAGCAGACAAGGCCCACACAAATTCTACATGTCCTCACTTAACGCTTATCCAATTCGGATATGGATCGATCCGGAGAGGTGCTTGGTGCATGGGCCCAGGTCACCACAAAGGAATAGGGCTTGCACGCTATTCTCTTTGGGCTTCCCCACTTTTTTTCACATCACCTGAAGGTGTGCGTCTACGGTCAGGTCTTTGACTGACCAAACAATGGGCTAGGTAAGGACACTACCAGGAAAACGCTTGGGGCTAAGGCCCAGGTATTAAGGGGATATGGTTAGACGACATCCTCTGATAAGTGCAAAATATATCTACTTTTAGGGTTATAATTCTTCCTATATTTGTAACAATTCATGCCATATTCCTCACTTATCATATATTTTTCCTTATAATTATGTTTTGATGTGAACTGATATATTTTATGTGTCAAATGCAGGAAAAAGTCTTAGATTTACATTCATCATTTCATAAAGATTACAACACAACAAACGATATATATATATATATATATATACGCTATAACATGGCGTGAATATCATTCACTCACGCTAATTAATGTGCCGAGATTAGTGAGGCTACTACAGCACATGCTTAATCAAATTCACGTGCAGCTCAATTCATTACAACTGCACACCATATTTACGCTCATGCAAGGGATAATCACGTACTGTTGTATCATTCTCATCATGATATATTAATCTGATTCTTCATTCCATCAACATTGGCGAGCCGCTGCACTTGACGTGGCCAACATGGAATTTGCATGGTGCGGCTGGAGTTATATGAAGATTTTGAAAATGAATTAAAACGCTGCACTTTTGTTACAGCACATAGGCGGTGATTAGAGGGACCGACTGGTCGTTAACACAAGGAGATATATTATGATGATGGCTGCTATTTTTGTTCGGAAGTGGGCGCCGCAGAGTTTTACCAGGAAAAGATAAATAAAATTATATTTATCTTCAAATTATATTTATCTTCAATCCGCGAAGATAGATGATCAGAGCCTATATATACATACATTCACCATAGTCCGTGGAAATTCACGTCCCACCGCTGGGGCCTTACGTCCCTGCTCCGCCCCATCACTATCCATCCAACGTTCCATCCTTCATCCACACTAATTCATTCACATTCGATCTCTCAACCATATATCATCACCACCGTTTCCAATTTCATCCACCTGACACCACCATATTCACCTCCATACTACCGTTACCACCACATCAGACCACCACCATACAGCACCA
The DNA here is from genome assembly GCA_023374045.1 of Limonium bicolor. Lineage (NCBI taxonomy): Eukaryota > Viridiplantae > Streptophyta > Magnoliopsida > Caryophyllales > Plumbaginaceae > Limonium > Limonium bicolor. The sequence continues at coordinate 221,904,434 of CM041782.1, forward strand.
TACCACCACCACCACTTCCACATATTATTTTTGTTACATATTAATGTTCTCTCTTTTATTTATGTTATTTTTATATTCATGTTAGTGTAGTTAGTTTAGCTCCCCGGATTGTGGTAGCAAATCGGATCTTTATATTTATTTGTAATCTTTTCACTAATTAAATAATGCAGTAGTTTAATTCCAGTTCTTCATGCGCTTTAATTCTCTACCTAATTATTAAAGCTATATTTGTAGTTTTCTAATCAACACGCGAGAGCTGAGATAGATAACAAGACATAGGAATTAAACCTGGTTAACGACTAGAAGTGTGATCCCGCCTATAGGTTAATCGGTCTCAAATTGAAACTGTTCTTTATGCGATTGGTTGTGTCCGGATTAGAGCATTAGTCTGCTGCTAGTTCTAGCAACTGGTTAGGATTCGTTAGACTTAGCCGTTGACGAATTAATTATAGTTTCTGAGTTTATTGCAGAATTAGGGAAGAGTTTATTAATAGATTAGAAAGTGAAGCTTGGAGAACAATCCGGGGTGCTTCCTTAGATTTAGAGTTTTAATCTTTATTTATTTGTTTAGTTTATTTTACTGTTTTATTATTTTATGTTAGTTTGTTGAGTCTTTCTTTTTATTAAATTAACCAAACCTAAAAAAGTGATGTTTCCTGTTTTCTTAGTTTAGTTTCTCAGTTAGTAAATAAATTGTCAGTTAATTGAACGAGGTCCCTGAGATCGACAACCCCCACTTAATTCACTATTCCGCAAAACGATAGGTACACTGCCTAGGTAGAAGTATAGTAACACATATTTCTGCTAACAAGTTTTTGGCGCCGTTGCCGGGGACTTTTGACACGGTTAATTGACATTTTTATTTATTTGATTGAGATTTTTTTTGAGTTTCATTTTTTTTAATTTTTGTTTTATTTTTATTCAATTTTGTTTGGTCAATTTCCATTTTTGTTTACGTATTTGTTTATTGTTTTTTTTCTTTATGATTATTAAGGCTTATTTGTTTAGAAGTTATCGTATTCCCTTCCAGTTTCCAAATTCAATCTTCTTGTTTATCAGTAGTCAAGTTTTTTTTTATTCTTTTCCTGTTATCTTGTTTATCGTGATAAGGTTGACTTTGAATAAATAATACGTTTTGAAAGTAGTTAGTTTGCTTTTGATTTAATTTTCGTTTTGTTTTCATTAGGTGTTCAATCTGTCTGTTCCCATGCAATTTCTTTTATTTTATTTTTAAGTTCAATTTCGTGAGGTAGCAGTACGTAAGTTTGTTACGTTTAGAAATTTTTTGTTACGATTTGGTTGGTTAGTATACGTAAGTTTTTTTTTTCTAGTTGATTAGGATATACTTGTTTATTTACTAGATCATAATTTAATTTGATTGTTTATTTGCATTTTAGTTTTATTCTTTTGAGTTAGTTAATTTCGTTTTTGTGTTCCTTTTCTATTATTAGTTTTATTTTACTTTTTATTTTTATTTTTGTATTTGTAGACTACTTACTGAGAATGGAGTGCAGTTATGATGAGGAAACGAGAATGATGGTGGAACAAGCTTTGCAGCGCAAGCGAGAAGCAGTACTTTCTTTTCAAAGAGTGATTGGATACCAAGCACCACCACAATCTGATCGAGAACTTTATTGGTGGGAAAGTCCTCCGCCCGTAGAGCAGAATATCTTGCCTGAGCCTAACTCTGAGCTAGTAGAGATACCAGCAGTGGATGATTTCATAGAGAATGAAGGAATTGATATGTCTACTACAATTGTCTACGAGCAGGATTCCACGATTGAGCCTCACCAACCAGTAGAAGAAATTTGTATCCTCGAATCTGAGGAGAAAGCACCACCACCAATTGATCTGCAATTTCAACCTTGCCTCCAGGAGCCTCAACAAAAGGAGAAGGACATCTATGTCCTCGAATTTGAGGAAGAAGAGCCATTCACACTTGGTCTTCTGATGGAACAACGTTACCGGCAATATCTCCTCAAACATCAGGTTTTGTGGAGTATTCATTTTCCTATTTTATTTGTCAATGTAACATTTTGTTTTGATCCAGGTGGTTTGCTTTTAATTACTGCCTATGTTGTTTTCCTGGCAAAGCAGTTGTCTACTTTTATTTTTGATCCAGGATAACGAAGCAGGAGTCTAGCCAAAGACTATAAAGACGGGCAGCTTACTGGGAGGCAACCCAGTGGTTAAATTTATGTTTTATTTTTGTTTTCTAGTTTTTTTTTTTTTTGATAGTTGACTGGTTAGACCAGTTATATAATGGCAATACTATGGCAGAATGCCTTTCTCGCCGAGTTACATAGAAGCAGAAATAACAAGAACAACAACAAAAAATAACTTTGAGATGGCAGATGGGCATATTCAAAAACCTAGCTTGTTTCCTTGTGTCCAATTGGACCAACTGGATGGAGTATTGAGGAAGAACATAACTTGCTTCGCTGATTGTATGTCATCGACTTCGCATCTTTGGGTTCCAAGTTTTAAAGACTGTTTGATTTCCTTCAGCCTTGAAGCTAGCAGTAGATTAGCTTGCACCACCCATGTAACCTTTGCGTATCCATTAGGCATATCTTGAATAATGCATCCAGAGAGACGTCTTTTATACGTAGGGGGGTTTGAAGTTTTAAGTACTCCACTGCAAAGAAAATTATCAATTGGGAAATCAACAATTGACCACATCCCGTCCTCTGCATTGTGATGGCAGTACCGAAGGGAATGGGCCTCTCTTGTTGGAATATTGGCCTCCAATTGGTAAGTATATCCATCTAATGCCGGGAGTTTCGAATATGTTGATGCCGGGGTGTGTGGTTTTCATTCTAGCTTTGACCGCTGGTCGGGAGATCTTGTAGGTGCCACCTTTTGCCAAAGGAGAAGGTCTCGCAAACTGCTTAGGGGCTGGACTATTCCGAGCTTGATTATCACGCTTAAGTATATGCCTAAAGTTTTGCAGGGACGCTTCTGGATGGGGGTAATGACAGCCAAGCCTACGTCCAAAATCAAGGCAGGCTTGAGCTTCAGCAAGCGTCGGGCTAGGAGGACCGGAGGTAGAGGAGATATCCGACGGTGAAAGGTCAAAACTCGATGACAAGCTATCAGGAGAGAGGACCACTTCTAGATTAATACCCGGGATTTGGGAAGCGGGACAAGAGATAGGAGAGGGAGGGTCATCCGGGCGGTTGTTTTGTGTAGATGTGAAAATTAATCCAGCTGGGTCAGAGTTTTGAGATGCGTACGCATTGGATGTATGTGGTTGAATGACTTCTAGTGTTGATTGGACTATTGTCTGGAGTGAGTAATGAGGGGTGCATGAGGATTGGGAGGGAGAACCGAGAGAATTTTCTGAGTCAATAGTGCATGGGAGATGGGATAGGGGTGGAATGTCGAGGGAATGTTTTGAGGAGGAGTGAGAGACTAAAGGTGAAGTGTGGGGGGATACTCTGGATGGGAGCGAGCCATATTAAAGAAGGAAATCTGAGAGGAGGAGAGTGCAAAAGCGCCGTTGCTTGCAGAGATATTGTTGTCTTCGATAGTGGGCATTGGAGTTCGCTTCTCCTCAGATGCCGATATAATTAGAATATTATTATAGTCTTTGTTCCCTGAGAAAGTGGCTGGGTTTTTTTGTTTTCTATTTTTATTTTTGTTTCTCTTTCATTCAGAGATGGCAGTGGTGTCTGTGCTTTTAATGCAACGCTTTAAGCGTTCTTGTGGTAGTTGTGAGTGTGTGCTGGTGAAATTTTTATTATGGTGTTTGATGTTCTCCAAGGCTGGACACTTGCTTGGACACAAGTGTGAGGAATGATGCTACCCCCCTTGTCCGAGCTTAAGTGTGAGGAAGGGAACCTTCCTCAATCTACGTTATCAGGGGAGTTTCAGTTTCTTTATTTTAAATGTTTGTGTTCAGCGTATCATGCTTAATGCTTATTTTTATATCAGTCCATGATTGTCCTGAATGAAATTCTTCATGAGTCTGGCATATTTTGAAAGGTCTTTTCTTGATTTTTATTTTTGAACAATGAGGACATTGCTCCTCTTAAGTGTGAGGAAGTAGGACCTTTCCCTGAAAATATGCCAGTTGCGCTTAAATGTCATACTTGTTTTTGCTTGTCCTATTGCTTTAAAGGAATTGCTTCTTTTGAGTGCCAATAAATATTGACTCTTCAGGTGAAAATTTTGTTGAGGTTTTGAAAACAAGCCCGATGGCCACCTCAAGAATCTTTCTGCTTTTGGCTGTTTATGTGTATAGTTTTATCCAAAATGGGTCTATTTTCACTGAAATTTGGTGGATTAGTAGATTATGAATACTGAATTAGTCTAGTTTGGGATTTTGGAAATGATGTGAAAGTTTGGAATGAAAGGATAAGGCAAGGTACTCCGCTGATCAAAAATATTCCTAACAAAAGCAGGCCTCGTCTATCTGGTTATTAAGTCCAAGGGTGCCTTAACACCTATCTACCTAAGGTCTCGGGATCTGGGATAGTTGGCCCAACACCGTTACAAGGATAGAGAGAAAAGTCTGGGTTATGAAATAACTCTGCAATTCACAATAATTCGTTTGTTTTGTATATATTTCTTGAAGAAGAATGTTTTTGCATGCGAAAGAAAATTTAATTGTAGTTTAATTTTTTGTTTCTGATCATGAGTATGTGGTGTTGAAATGTATCACGGAATAAGGTGTTACTTCACTCTTCTTATCATCCAAAGGTTAGAGGAAAGAAATGGTGGAAGATCCCAAGCTAATCTATGTTCAGTTTCTATAATCTAACTTCTCCATGCTTTTAACACCACTCTTTTTCACTGTTTGTGAAAACCTACAGCAAATAGCAGAACTATTCTTTTGATTGTCATTTTGCTTGTTTTCCTTCGGCACTTGTTTATTCCTGAGTTTCGATACTACAGTGCTTAAAAGTAGACATATTTTTTATTTGCTTGAGGACAAGCAAAAGCTAAGTGTGAGGAAGTTTGATAAGTGCGAAATATATCTACTTTTAGGGTTATAATTCTTCCTATATTTGTAACAATTCATGTCATATTCCTCACTTATCATATGTTTTTCCTTATAATTATGTTTTGATGTGAACTGATATATTTTATGTGTCAAATGCAGGAAAAAGTCTTAGATTTACATTCATCATTTCATAAAGATTACAACGCAACAAACGATATATATATATATATCGCTAAAACATGGCGTGAATATCATTCACTCACGTTAATTAATGTGCCAAGATTAGTGAGGCTACTACAGCACATGCTTAATCAAATTCACGTGCAGCTCAATTCATTACAACTGCACACCATATTTACGCTCATGCAAGGGATAATCACGTACTGTTGTATCATTCTCATCATGATATATTAATCTGATTCTTCATTCCATCAACATTGGCGAGCCGCTGCACTTGACGTGGCCAACATGGAATTTGCATGGTGCGGCTGGAGTTATATGAAGATTTTGAAAATGAATTAAAACGCTGCACTTTTGTTACAGCACATAGGCGGTGATTAGAGGGACCGACTGGTCATTTAACACAAGGAGATATATTATGATGATGGCTGCTATTTTTGTTCGGAAGTGGGCGCCGCAGAGTTTTACCAGGAAAAGATAAATAAAATTATATTTATCTTCAAATTATATTTATCTTCAATCCACGAAGATAGATGATCAGAGCCTATATATACATACATTCACCATAGTCCGGGAAAATTCACGTCCCACCGCTGGGGCCTTGCGTCCTGCTCCGCCCCAACACCATCCATCCAACATTCCATCCTTCATCCACACTAATTCATTCACATTCGATCTCTCAACCATATATCATCACCACCGTTTCCAATTTCATCCACCCGACACCACCATATTCACCTCCATACTACCGTTACCACCACATCAGACCACCACCATACAGCACCATACCACCACCACCACTTCCTCATATTATTTTTGTTACATATTAATGTTCTCTCTTTTATTTATGTTATTTTTATATTCATGTTAGTGTAGTTAGTTTAGCTCCCCGGATTGGGGTAGCAAATCGGATCTTTATATTTATTTGTAATCTTTTCACTAATTAAATAATGTAGTAGTTTAATTCCAGTTCTTCATGCGCTTTAATTCTCTAGCTAATTATTAAAGCTATATTTGTAGTTTTCTAATCAACACGCGAGAGCTGAGATAGATAACAAGACATAGGAATTAAACCTGGTTAACGACTAGAAGCGTGATCCCGCCTATAGGTTAATCGGTCTCAAATTGAAACTGTTCTTTATGCGATTGGTTGTGTCCGGATTAGAGCATTAGTCTGCTGCTAGTTCTAGCAACTCGTTAGGATTCGTTAGACTTAGCCATTGACGAATTAATTATAGTTTCTGAGTTTATTGCAGAATTAGGGAAGAGTTTATTAATAGATTAGAAAGTGAATGTTTGTAGAACAATCCGGGGTGCTTCCTTAGATTTAGAGTTTTAATCTTTATTTATTTGTTTAGTTTATTTTACTGTTTTATTATTTTATGTTAGTTTGTTGAGTCTTTCTTTTTATTAAATTAACCAAACCTGAAAAAGTGACGTTTCCTGTTTTCTTAGTTTAGTTTCTCAGTTAGTAAATAAATTGTCAGTTAATTGAACGAGGTCCCTGAGATCGACACCCCCCACTTAATTCACTATTCCGCAAAACGATAGGTACACTGCCTAGGTAGAAGTATAGTAACCCATATTTCTGCTAACATCCTCCTCTTTTCCCCCTCTTATTCACATCACCTAAAAGGTGTGAGTCCCTGATAGGGGACCCTCAAACGGGTCCCGGGGTGAAATTGGTTTGCGTGGACCCTCGCTCTCATATGATGCAAGGTTGCAGAAAATTAAAGTGCGCACAAAAGTATACAAACAATGTAATAAAGCCATAAATAAACATTTTCGAGTTAAGCCCTCTTTCTTAAAATTAAACAAGTTAATATTAAGAAGTTGTCCCCAGCAGAGTCGTCATTCTGTAAGCCTATAAGCCTCGATTTTTTAACCCTATCCTATGTTGATTAAAGTTGATTATGATCTACGCGGGTTTTAGGTCTACTTATAACCTAATGTTAATAACTATGTCATATAACAATAATTATTAAAACCTAAGCTAGCTCACTGGAACCTATAAGAAGTCGCCACCTATTTTTTACCTAGATCAAATTAGGAAAAGAGAGTTCGGATTCGGGGGCTTGGTATACAACTTATTTAGGGTTCAAATTACTTTCATTACCCCTAGAAGTCATTTTTCCTCTACTTAGTTTAATGACGACTTATTATGACTCATTTTAACCTAAGTGTGCGCTTCTGATTTTTTGTATTATTAACATTTTTTTACTGAAAATAAAAGTGGAAACAGAAAATACCTAAACTAGGGTTTCGGAGGCAGAATTAGGTCAAATTTTGTTTCCGTACGTGACTACGGACCTAATGTCCGTACCCACGGACCCTAGTTAATCTATGTGGAAATAAAATTCGAATTAAACAGAAAACAAAGATTTGAAAAGTCCGGGGCCACGGACAGGATGTTTGTGGGACCGGACATTGTTTAGAAAAAACCTAAGTTTTTGAAAAATTAAAATCCCGCCGCCGTCTGTGGGTGTCCGTGGTCCCGGACCATAGGTCCGAGGTCCCGGGCCACCCACGGACAGGGGTTTTATGGTGGTTCCCGAAGGTGTTTTCGGCTCAAAATTTATGCACGTGTAGCCTGAAAGGTATACAAGACGTTAGTAATTGAAAGATTTCAGTTTGAAGCCGAATTATGCATGAAACTTAATGAACAAGTAACAAGGCAGAAAGAAAACAATTAGCAATACAGAAGCCAAAAAGGGTTGGTTTGAACCCAAAATATTTCAGAATATTAACAAAGTCGTAAGGTTTCAGAAAAGTGTGATTGCAACCTGTTTTGGCCTCTAGAACAACGAGACTCTTCATGTTGGGATTCTTCCGGTGCTCCGTTAATCTCGCTTCTGAATTGAGTTCGAACATAGCATCTGACTATTGAGAATTAATGGTGTTCTTCACGTTTTGGTGGTGGTTTGATGATGATTTGATGATTGTGGATGTGATGGGAGTTGAAGAATGTGTTTTGGTGTTGATTTTGATGGGATTTCGGTGTTTGTTGTGGCTCTGGAGTTCAAAACGTGAAGAGAATGAGACGGCTGCCTTCTTTGAGAGTCTAGGGTTCTTGAGGTTCTGATTTGATCAAGGGATAAGGCTCCTTATATTAGCTTCCTTAAAGATAGAAAAATCCGGTAAAAACCAAGATCTACCGACATTTTAGCTTAAGGGCTTCCAAAAGGAATTTGACTATGAAATTTTAAACATGGTTAAAAGATGGTATTTTTTATTTTTCTAAGGTGGAATCGAATTTTTTGGATATTGGAATATTTTAAAATTCAATTTCTCATCATATTCAAACAGAAATTGCAAGAATATTATTGGAAATTCAAAAAATCAAAATTCCAACGTCATTATGCCCAAAATGTCATCCTCTATCATGGGTTAAAATTTTAAAGCATTTTAAATTGATTTGACCCTTCTTTGGAGGAGAGAGAAAGCCTATAGGGGGCTTAGGAGCCTTGAAAAATTTACAAAAATGCCCCTGGAGATGACTAAGCTGTCCCTAGTACTCTGAAATGTGCCGATCGAATTGGAAACCCTCGCTACTAGCCTATTAGTAGAGATCCTCTTCTGGGGGGTTGAAATTTTGGGTATAACAGATTGCCCCCCGTCAACTTGACTTTGTAATGGAAATGAAAAGGTTGGTTGATGCTTGAGTGATACCCCAAAATTTTGGATTTTAAAAGACCCCACATGCAATTGAAATCCGACAAGTTGTGTTGAGCTGTTCTAAGGGCGCTGACTACCTATGAGTAAAGTGGAAGGATGTCGGGCGATTCTAAGGCGTCGACCACCTAGAAGTAATGTTGGACTATTCTAAGGCGCCAACTACCTATAATGAGAAGATGTCAAGCTATTCTAAGGCGTTGACTACCTATGATGGATGAAATAATGTCAACCTATTCTAAGGCGCTGACTACCTATGACAAGCTATTCTAAGGCGTTGACTACCTATGATGGATGAAATGATGTCAAGCTATTCTAAGGCGTTGACTACCTAAAGTGAAATAAAGTATGCCGAACATTCTAAGGTGTTCGGCACCTATAATGCAAATGTAGATGTCATGCAAGAGAAGATGATATGATATACTGATGATGCGGATGCTTCTGGGGACCGAAACCTGTTCCAATGCTTTTGGTTGGTATACTATGGGGACTTATTGCCTCTGCCCACCAAATGGGGTGCTGGGATAACTTCTAGATTACCAAGGGGACTTATTGCCACTGCCCACTAGTTGTTTCTCCCAAGAAGTTGACATGAAGATGGGGACTTATTGCCTCTGCCCCGCCAACTTAGATCACACTCCGTCTCATACTTGTCTCGCACTGAAGATGATACTAGGTCTCATACTGGTCTCGCACTGGATGATGACGCTCGGTCTCGCCCTAATGAAGGTGATGGGTCTTGCACTGATGAAGATGATGGGTCTCGCACTGACGAATATGATGGTCTCGCACTGATGTAGATGCATGGTCTCGCACTGAAGTCTCGTACTAAACGGATGAAAAAAAGTTGGATTTCGCACTGATTCTAGGTCTCGCGCTGAATGAAGATGCTAGGTCTCGTACTGAATGACGAAAAATGTAGGGTCTCGCACTGATTTTCGGTCTTGAACTAAAAATGAGTTAGGAAGATAATGGTCTCGTGCAAATGATGAAAACTGGTTACTGGAGTGCCAAACATGGCAATGATGATAAGATGTATGCAATAAAAATATATAAAAGATACTCGTTCAAAACAGAAAACCGTTGGAAAACGTGTCAAACTTGGCAATGTTGAGGTGTTCTACAAAAGTTGTAAAATGCAGCTAAAGTGTTTGTTGGAAGCTTGTCCAAAACAAGGAACTGTTGAAAAATGTGCCAAAGATGGCAATGCTTGAGAAAAACTCTCTGAAAAAGGAAAGTGAAATGATCATTTCCTGACTAACAATTTCATATCTGCAATTTGTTTCTTAGAAAATGAACATGCCATTAGTGGAAGTGTGTGGTGTTTGTTGTGGAACTAAAGGCTTTTGCCAGTGCTCTGGATTTGTGGCAGACCCGAGATTGGGTTGTGATATTGGATGGTGGTCAGGGTTATGACGGGCCTGATGTTTCTGTGGTGGTAAGGCCAATGACGGGCTTGAGAGTGTGTGTGTGGTGGTAAGGGCTTATGTGTGCCTGTGGTGGGATGGTGGTGCTCAAGCTTTGGGTTTCAATTGGTGTTAACATGGCAATTGATGGAACCGACAATTGCCCCCAGTATTTTTTTTCCTTAGGGCAATCAGAGCTAGAGTTCATGGCAATCGATTATTCCGATCGATTGCCCCCAGTATTTTCTTTGATTAAACGTGTGAACGAGTCTCGCCTTCACAGGGTCAAGGCCTATGTTTCAATGTGAAGCTTCCTAACCTACACTCAGCGTGTTTGATGCTTGTACTTGTTTCCTGCGCATGGTCACAACTTCTAGACCAATGAATTTGAAATTTGGTGGAATTACGCATTCGATCTATTACTTTCACGTGATTAGATACACAACTATCTCGGAAGTCTTTAAAGTTTATAACGTGGCCATAGGGTGTGATGAAAGACTACGGGATCATTGAGGGATATTTGAGGTATGTGGAGCTTAAATGGGTGACCGAAGCTGCAACTTGTGTCTTCTCTCATATTCATCTTTCTTGTCTTGAAGTCGTCTAGCTGCTTCATGTTGACGTTGTTTTTGAGCTTCTGGACCTGGACTTTTGAAGTTTCCCTTTACACCATTTGGATTTCTTCAAGGCACTTCGGGTTTGCCTTTTTGTTTTATCCTTTCTTGACTTTGCCTTCGGGGTTCTTGTGCTTCCTGGTTTTGGGCTTCGAGAGCTGTTTTGATGTGAGCTCTTTAGATCCTGTGTCACTCTGGGACTGTTTGCAGATCACTTCGTCATGCTGATAGCGGCATTGCTTCTTTAGACTGGTGAGAATGTTATCTGAGAGTCTGACTCCTCGCTTCCTTTGGTCACCGGGTCGGACATTCATCAATGGCTGGGTTATTTTGTGGAGTTCATAATATTGAAAAGGTATATATGAAAGGCTCAGCGGGGGTGCCTAGGGTTTAATGTCAGGGTTCACAAGCTTTTGACTATGTGGTGTTGTACCTAGGTGCTTTGTCATTCCTAATAGTTGTGTATCTGATCTTTGTTACTTTTAACAGGTCTAAGAGTAAATTTACAAATTATCTCCTTCGGTCGGAGTTATGCCGTTTACCTCACCTTTGAATGTGGTCTCACCGGAGTCGTGTGAAAATGACACGCTCGTTCACTCATGGTTTTTCCACTCAAGACACTCTCACGAGATTTTCACTCGAAAACTCGTTCGCACATTTAAACAAAATATAAAAGATGACTAGCTTAAACTTAGATTGCCCCCAGTATTGACTTGGGGTTTATGACAACAATTTAAAGGATGTGTATTTGGAACCGCTTCGTGGGTTGTTTTGGATGTTTAGGGGTGAGCTGTGTTGTTTAGCATGGCATGTTCAACTTTTAGAAACAAGAGATAAATCGTTCTGTTCCATAGTCGGGAAATGATTACTCCGTGATCCCTTTCCCTGAAAAACATTTTTGTTTTTTCTTTTTTCGATGAATGAAAAATGGTTGGTACAGAAATTGCAAAAATGGAGCTATGATTTTATTTATGAATCATGAAAGAAACGTAAAGATCACAATCTGAGGTGACAGAAAACTAACTAAGAAAATAAGCTACTAGGAAAATCTGAGGATCCAAGAAAACATAAATAAAACGATCTGCATACTTAGAAAAATTGGACTCCTTGCTCAAGGAGGTCTTGAATCTTGTGCCTTAATGCTCGACAATTGTCAGCATGATGGCCAGGCAACTGATGGTAGTGGCAGAATTGATTAAGATACCTTCCCAAATGAGTGGTTCCTGGCCGAGGGGCCAAGGGCTGTAGCAAGTTTCTCTTCTGAAGCTCTTCAAATGCCTGACTTGGTGCTCGGCCAATATTGGTGAATTCCCTTTGCGATGAGTCTCGGCATGGTAAGGGTACCGTCCTAAAGTTTTGATGCGGAGCTCTAGGTCGTTGAACCACATTCACTTCTGGGAAACTACTTTGAGCGCAAGCTACTGTCTGAAGATAAGCCTTTTCTAGTCCAGGCTTAGATAATTTGGAGCCACTGCAGGAGTTTCTTGAGCACTCGAGCTCCAACCCTTCCTAATGAATCCTTTCCTCTAGAATACCGGCTTGTCCCGTCAACATGTCCAAGCTCGGAAAGTACATAAATTTTAGCTCTTGCTCGTCCATTTCGGTAGGCATGGCTGCAGCCTTTCTTCTCCAACACTTGATGAAGTCAGACATGGACTCGCTGTCTTTCTGTCGAGTTCCTGCGAGATCGATTCTGGTGACCTCGAGGCTCTTAGCATACTCAAAATGATTTAGGAAAGCTTCGCAAACCTCCTCGTGGGTCTTGGTATTCATCTTCTGAGTGAGATACCAACGCTGAGGAGTCTCGTCTAGATAGCGTGCGAAAACTTTGGCTTTTTGCATGTCATTGAGCCCCAAGATGGACATTTCCCAGTCGAACATAGCCAAATGAATCTGTGTATCCGAGGAACCCTTGTACAAAGCGAGAGTGGGCAGCTTCAGCTTTGGGGGAAGATCAACTTCGGGATACGACGTCGTGGAGAAATAATCGAAGCCAGCTGGTTTGTTGGCTTTCTCTATCCGCTCAATCCTTTTAAAAACCCTTTTAACCTCTGCAGCTAGTTGGTTGTCATGAACACCCTTCCCCACACGTGTTTGAGGATCTTGGGCCTTAACGGAGTCGATCTCGATGTGACTACGGTTAAGATCTTCATCTACAAGCTTTTCCAGAGTGTGCTGATTTATCTCCTAGAGATTAGCCTTACTCCTTAATTCCTCTACAATGGACTCCAAGACCTTGCACCTTTGCTGCACAGTGGCCAATTGGGCATCCGTGTTGATCGGATTTCCTCCTTTTGCCATATCTGGATTCGGGCTTGCCTGTTTCCAAGAAGTCCATTATTAGCTAACAAGAGGAAGTGGGTTGAAAGACACTAAGGTGAGAATGACACTTCACAAGGTAGATCGAAACAAGCTAGGCTAAAAGCAAGTGGGCCAGGATACCCAGAAAATGAGGTTTTTGGGCTAGAGTATTTTCAGACTATGAATTGGAATTTGGACTTAAATCTAAACATATGGCTTTGATTGGGTCTGAGAGGTGACACCTAGATCTAGGGTTTTGGGTTAGGGTCATGATAAGAAGTTACCTAGACTAGAATGAGCCCTTGGGCCGGAATGTGTTTGGGCGTGAAGTGAAGCACATAGGCAGGAACGGTCCCTAAATCACAAATGGGCCTAACTTTCCTTGGGCCAGAGAAGGTGGTGGCTAAACCAAAGAAGGTTTTATTTTCAAGACTTGTGAGTAATTTCAAGTTCAGGTGAATTTCCTTTTTATGGGCCTAGAACTAATTGGATAATTCAGATTGTGCCAGAAGGGAAATCACCTAAATCTAAACTTTTGGGCCGAAGCCCGAACAAATAACTCACACATTCAAATCAAGCAAGGCCTTTGGGCCGCAAACAATAAAGCCGCGATATCGGGGTTGGCTGAGTTGATGTAGGAAAAGTTCCTATCAATTTCTAGGCTGGGTAGTGGGCCGATCATGCAGGTAAACAAGGCCCGCACAAATTCAACATGTCCTCAATAGACGTTAAAGTCAAACCGGGTATGGATCGATTCGGAGAGGTGCTTGGGGCATGGGCCCAGGTCGCCACAAAGGAATAGGGCTTGCACGCTATTCTCTTTGGGCTTCCCAACTTTTTTCACATCACCCGAAGGTGTGCGTCTACGGTCGGGTCATTGACTGACCAAACAATGGGCTAGGTAAGGATACTGCCAGGAAAATGCTTGGGGCTAAAGCCCAGGTATTAAGGGGGTGTGGTTAGACGACACCCTCCTCTTTTCCCCCACTTATTCACATCACCAAAAAGGTGTGAGTCCCTGACAGGGACCCTCAAACGGGTCCCGGGGTGAAATAGGTTTGTGTGGACCCTCGCTTTCATATGATGCAAAGGTGCAGAAATTAAAGTGCGCAGAAAAGTAAACAAACAAAGTAATAAAGCCATAAATAAACAATTTTTCGAGTTAAGCCCTCTTTCTTAAAATTAAACAAGTTAACATTAAGAATTTGTCCCCAGCAAAATCGCCAGTCTATGAGCCTCGATTTTTAAACCCTATCCTATGTTGATTAAAGTTGATTAGGATCTGCGTTGGTTTTAGGTCCACTTATAACCTAAGGTTAATAACTATGTCATATAACAATAATTATTAAAACCTAAGCTAGCTCACTAGAACCTATTAGGAGTCGCCACCTAATTTTTACCTAGATCAAATTAGAAAAGGAGAGTTCGGGTTCGGGGGCTTGGTATACAACTTATTTAGGGTTCAAATTACTTTCATTATCCCTACAAGTCGTTTTTCCTATACTTAGTTTAATGGAGGCTTATTACGAGTCGTTTAAAACCTAAGTGCGTGCTTCTGATTTTTTGTATTTTTAACATTTTTTGACTGAAAATAAAAGTGGAAACTGAAAATACCTAAACTAGGGTTTCGGAGGCAGAATTAGGTCAAATTTTGTTTCCGTCCGTGACTACGGACCTAATGTCCGTACCCACGAACCCTAGTTAATCTATGTGGAAATAAAAGTCGAATTAAACAGAAAACAAAGATTTGAAAAGTCCGGGGCCACGGACAGGATTTCCGTGGGCCCGGACATTGTTTAAAAAAAACCTAAGTTTTTGAAAAATTAAAATCCTGCCGCCGTCCGTGGGTGTCCGTGGGCACGGATAACCCGTCTGTGGTCCCGGACCTCCCACAGACAGAGGTTTTATGGTGGTTCCCTAAAGTGTTTTTGGCTCAAAATTTATGCACGTGTAGCCTGAAAGGTATACAAGACGTTAGTAATTGAAAGATTTCAGTTTGAAGCCGAATTATGCATGATACTTAACGAACAAGTAACAAGGCAGAAACAAAAACAATTAGCAATACAGAAGCCAAAAAGGGTTGGTTTGAACCCAAAATATTACAGAATATTAATAAAGTCGTAAGGTTTCAGAAAAGTGTGATTGCTACCTGTTTTGGCCTCTAGAACAACGAGACTCTTCACGTTAGGATTCTTCCGGTGCTCCGTTAATCTCGGTTCTGGATTGAGTTGGAACCCAGCTTCTGACTATTGAGAATTAATGGTGTTCTTCACGTTTTGGTGGTGGTTTGATGATGATTTGATGATTGTGGATGTGATGGGAGTTGAAGAATGTGTTTTGGTGTTGATTTTGATGGGATTTCGGTGTTTGATTGTGACTCTGGAGTTCAAAACGTGAACAGAATGAGACAGCTGCCTTCTTTGAGAGTCTAGGGTTCTTGAGGTTCTGATTTGATCAAGGGATAAGGCTCCTTATATAAGCTTCCTTAAGATAGAAAAATCTGGTAAAAACCGAGATTTACTGACGTTTTAGCTTAAGGGCTTCCAAAAAGAATTTGACTATGAAATTTTAAACATGGGTAAAGGATGGTAATTCTGATTTTTCTAAGGTTGAATCGAATTTTTGGATTTTGGAATATTTTTAAATTTAATTTCTCATTAGATTCAATCAGAATTTGCTAGAATATTATGGAAATTCGAAAAATCAAAATTCCAATGTCATTATGCCCAAAATGTCATCCTCTATCAGGTAAAAATTTCAATGCATTTTGAATTGATATGACCCTTCTTTGGAGGAGAGAGAAAGCCTATAGGGGGCTTAGGAGCCTTTTGAAAAATTACAAAAATGCCCTGGAGATGATTAAGCTGTCCCTAGTACTCTGAAATGTGCCGATCTAACTGGGAACCCTCGCTACTAGCCTATTAGTAGAGATCCTCTTCCGGGGGGTTGAAATTTTGGGTATAACAGAGCCTCCATTTTAAACCCTATCCTATGTTGATTAAAGCTGATTAGGATCTAACCGGGTTTTAGGTCCACCTATAACCTAAGTTTAATAACTATGTCATATAACATTAATTATTAAAACCTAAGCTAGCTCACTGGAACATATTATGAGTCGCCACCTAATTTTAACCTAGATCAAATTAGGAAAGGAGAGTTTGGGTTCGGGGGCTTGGTATTCGACTTATTTAGGGTTCAATTACTTTAATTACCCTAGAAGTCTTTTTTCCGCTACTTAGTTTAATTACAGCTTATTACGAGTCGTTTTAACCTAAGTGCGCGAGCTTCTGTTTTTGTGTTTTTAACATTTTTGACAGAAAATGAAAGTGAAAGTTGAAATTACCTAAACTAGGGCTTCGGAGGCAGAATTAGGTCAAATTTTGTTTCCTGTGACTACGGACCTAATGTCCGTATCCACTGACCCTAGTTAATCTATGTGGAAATAAAAGTTGAATAAACAAAACGAAAATTTGAAAAGTCCTGTCCGTGGGCCCGGACATTATTTAGAGAAAACCTAAAATTTTAAAATCCCGCCACCGTCCGTGGGTGTCTGTGGTCCCGGACCATAGGTCCGAGGTCCCGGACCACCCACGGACGGGGGTTTTCTGGTGGTTCCCGATGGTGTTTTCGGCTAAAAAATTATGCACGCGTAGCCTAAAAGGTATACAATACGTTAGTAATTAAAAGATTGCAGTTTGAAATCTAATTATGCACGAAACTTGACAAACAAGTAACTAGGCAGAAGCAAAAGCAATTAGTAATACAGAAGCCGAAAAGGGTTGGTTTGAGCCCAAAATTTAACAGAGAGTTAATAAGGTTGTGGGGAGTTAGAAAAGTAGAATTATAACCTGTTTTACCCTCGAATTCAAGATGATTCTTCACGTTGGGATTCTTCGGAGGCTCTGACGATGCCGGTTCCGGATTGAGTTCGACCCGAGCTTCTGGTTGTTGATTATTGATGATGTTATTCACGTTTTGGAGGTGGTTTGGTTGATGTTTGATGATTGTTGATGTGTTGGGAGTTGAAAAATGTGTTTAGATGGTGATTTCAAGAGATTTTTGAGGTGATTTTGGTGCTTGGATGTGTAAAAACGTGAAGAGAATGAGACGACTGCCTTCTTTGAGAGTCTAGGGTTCTTGAGGTTCTGATTTGATCATGGGATAAGGTTCCTTATATAGGCCTTCTTAAAGATAGAAAAAATCCGGTAAAAACCGAGATTTACCGACGTTTTAGCTCAAGGGCTTCCAAAAGGAATTTGATTATGAAATTTTACACATGGGTAAAGGATGATATTTATGATTTTTTAGAGTGGAATCGAATTTTTTGGATATTGGAATATTTTTAAATTCAATTTCTCGTCAGATTCAATCAGAAATTGCTAGAAACTTATTGGAAATTCAAAAAATCAAAATTCCAACGCTATTACGCTTCTATTGTCATCCTCTATCATGGGTTAAAATTTCAAAGCATTTTGAACTGATTTGACCCTTATTTGGAGAGGAGAGAAAGCCAAGGGGGCTTAGGAGCCTTGAAAATTACGAAAATGCCCCTGGGGATGACTAAGCTGTCCATAGTACTCTGAAATGTGGCGATCAAACTGGGAACCCTCGCTACTAGCCTATTAGTAGAGACCCTCTTCCGGGAGGGTTGAAATTTTGGGTAGACAATAGGTAAGATCATGGAACCAGAAGAAAGAAAGTAGAGAAACTCTGGTTTCTGTAACTCTTTAAACCTTTTTCTGGTTGTGATATGGCCTCACTTGAAATACCCCTAAATAATTAAACATTATTTAAATATATAAGTAACTACATTAAGGTATAAACGATCAAGCATGTAAAACCTTATGGCGTAAGATTTAAATTAAGGAGAACGTATTACATTATTATGAGCATGTAATAACTTGCGAACAAACAAACAGTTTAATATTAATACGATCACGCACTTATATACATATGTGTATATATATATGTACATATACACAACGTTACAATATTATAACGTTGTATATATAACTAACAACGCGACATATTAATACAGTCGCATATATACAAGAAATAGGCATAAATATGGCTGATACAAAAAAAAGAGCAAACGTGCTCTAGCCAGGATTCAAACCCGAGACCTTTCGTACCTTTCCCGAAGCCTTAACCGGTTGAGCTGTGCTCGAATTCGGTAATAGACTCCAACAAATTAAAACAAGTAGCAAGGCTAATCACTTATTCCACACTGAGACACTATGTTACAACCTAACTGCCACTGAGCTCCATGTTTAAACCACCGACATAACTAAAATACTCCTCTGTTATGTACTGTTCTTCCCCCATACTGATGCATGTCTCGAAAGTTTACACCCGACACCCCTCCATCCCGCCAGTGGGCATTCA
Source organism: Limonium bicolor (assembly GCA_023374045.1). NCBI lineage: Eukaryota > Viridiplantae > Streptophyta > Magnoliopsida > Caryophyllales > Plumbaginaceae > Limonium > Limonium bicolor. The sequence goes on from CM041782.1 coordinate 221,922,940, forward strand.
CTAATAAATGTAATCAACCTCCTCAATTCTCTCGACATGCAAACTTGACCTGGGCACACACAAAACCGGTAACCTCACGAGCTTCCTCTCTTCAGTCGAAAGCCCAGCTCCCTCCTTTGCAATTTCTTTCACCATGAAAAAACCCCACTACCACGGTTGTTGCACAAGACATAGCAGACTGAGCTGAGTTGGTGGATGAAGCAGGGGAAACTTCGGTGGGAACTGGAAGAAGAAAAGGAAGCAAGCTAGGCGACTTTCCAAGGTCAAATCTGCAAGAAACTAGCATAGTCTCCATTCTCCATTTTCGGTAATGACCTCAGCTGCTACTAAACTCTATTCCCTTCTATCTTTACGTGGAAAAATCGGAGGAGTATACCCAGATTGAGAAGGAATAAAAGACCCAAGTGTATAGCCATATTCCTTGATCATTTCGGTGACTCTTCTCCTTTGCTTACCGGTAATAATTCTAGCTGCTCTTGAACTCTTTTTCTTTCCTATATTTCTTCACGTAATAGACCAGTGGGTAGGTCTCAACTTGGTAAAGGAGCAAGACCAAGCAAATCTTCCTTGCTGTACCATTCTCGTTGGAAAAAAAAGAGACAAGGTAAATACCACACCTATCTTAGTGGATCCAACCATGTCCTTTCCTTTGAGTTATCACAGTTTTAACCTCTGAGTAATCTTTTCCAGTGTCGTCAAAGTGACCAAGGTGTTGTAAGTCCCATGTGCGCCAAGAATCAACCAGGGGAAAACAACTAGGAAGCTTAAGTGGTAAGCTATCTCTAACTGAGTACTTAATCACAGAAAAAAAAACACACAACTAGCAGCTTGAAAGACAGAAACAGATGCTTCTGATATAACTTTTGTCTCTGTTACAACTTCGGTACCTAACCCATGCTGTTGTGAGTTGTTTCGAAATTTAGGCTTAAAAACACACTTAACTAGATGGCTAGACAAACTAGGGGAAACAGTCGACATACTAAAACAAATGTAACAAACAGCCTCAGTTTTTCAGTTTCTGAACTTCCTAGTTTGTATAAGGGATTTCAGAGGCATTGTGTATACCATTGTGGGTCTGTTTCTAAGTTCTGTATAACCGAGTTGTTACGTGTTAATGAACCCAAACCATTTCTAACACACTTAAGTAAGGCTAAGAACTCTTGAGGGGAAATTAAAACCCAACCTGATGCACAACCATGAAACAAGAAGAAGGAAAATACATGTACTAGTTTTCTGTTTCTGGAAATTTCGGTTCCAGTACCAGTATTTCAGTAACACTAGCAGTGTTGTCTTAGTTTATCTATAAACATAGAAACAACTAAACATCTTGATAGTAATGGAACCAAGTAGTACATCAGGACTGAAGTCAGAGGAAGAAGAAAAGAAATCTGGTGTGAACTGTTGTAACAGCAGGTGAACTGATGCAGACAATTCTGTATAAATCAGCCTAAACAAAAAAAAACTGGTGCAGGAAAAAGCTTAAATTCTACAACTGATACTTTTGTGTAATTGATTTCTAGAAACGTTGTAGGTGCTGTGCAGGCAAGTTGAATAACATAAGAACCCTCTAACATATTACACAAAGAGTAGATAAGCTGGGAAAAATTACAGAAACCAGGTGACACGTTAAAAAGAGAATCAATCAGTTCATGTTTCTGTTTTCTTTTCTGTAACAACATAGCTCTGTGTAATGGGTTTCCAGTGGCATTAACTATATTGTTGTGGACTTATTTTAGGGGTAAAATCATACTAAGGCCCTTATCTAAGAAGCTAAATAGTTTGGGGAAGTATGAAGTCAGATTAGAGAACAGGAAGAAAAAAAATACATCGGTTTCATGTCTCAGGTCACAGTTCTGGTTTCTGTGTAGAGAGTTTTCAGAGAGGTGGTCTAGGTGTTTGTGGATCTGTTATGAAGTTAAAACCAGAGTAAACATTTAGCTAATTGGATAAGAACTTGGGAAAGGAAAAGAGGTCAAAGGAGTAAGCAAGAAAGGCAAATCAGAAGTGTCAAGAAACACCAATTTCAAATAGCAGTTTTGTTTCAGTTTCAGTTTCTTTCCAGTTCAGTGTCTGGCTATTTCTGTGTCTGTAACAAAGCTGTTTTGGGTTTTGTTTGGGTTTAGAAACTTGATAGCACACTTAGTTAACTGGGTCAACAATTTTGAAAGGATTAAAAATCAAACACGTGAACTAACAGAGGGAAAAGAAATAGAAGAGAAAGTGCATCTGTTGCAGATTTCTGTTCTACAGTTATGATTCTAGTAAACACATGTTTCAGTAGCATTAGTAAAGTTGATTTGGGTTTGTTCTTAAGTCTAAAACCTCGATAAAGCATTACGAAGTGGGTAAAGAATTAGGAGGAGTGTAGCTTAGTCAAGGAAATAGACAGAGAAAACAATAAGAGCATATATCAGTTTCTGTTTTAATTGCAGTTTCAGGAATCTTGTTTCTGTATAACTATGTTGCAGAGTGTCTAAGGGGATTGCATTGAGTGGTTCAAGGGCTAAAAAGCTTTCTAATTCACTAACTAGCTAGGTACGAAGATTGAGGGAAAAATCGAAAGTCAAATTCCTGAACAAAGAAAAAGAAACAGAAGAGGGTAAATCAGTTATGTATCAGTTTCAGTTTTGGGATGTAATAGTGAGGTTAGCAATGTTGTTGTGGATTCCTTTGAGGATAGAGTTACATTAAGACACATAACTAGGAAGCTAAATGAGGGGGGGAAGAGAAAAATGAAGAACCAGATTAGCAAGAAACAGAAAAAAAAAGAAACAGCAACTGTAGTATTTCAGTTTTATCTCAGTTCCTGTGATGACTGTTCTCTGTATAACTGAATTACAGATGTGTTAAGAGGGCTATGTGTGGTTAATAATCAACCCAAATCGTGGCTAATACACTCAGTTAGGTTGAGATACTAATGGGGGAGGATAGGAGACAGTCAACAGACATAAAAGATGGAAGGAAGAGGAAAAAGTTATACACAGGTCTTTGCCTTCTGCTTTCTGATTTTTGGGTTCAGATTTTCACTAGGGGCGGTCTCTGTGCAATTAAGTGTAGAGGCTAGGTGAATGTTTAAGTGGTTCAATCTTGGGTTAAAACATCAATAACACTCATAGATAGTTAAGTAAGTACAGTGGGGAAGAATTAAACAACACTTGGAGTAACTAGAAACAAGAATTAGGAAGGATTATAGAGGTTGTTGTTCAGATACCGATAATGTATGAGCTTCTGTATAACCATGTTACAGAGGGTGATATTAAGTTATCTCCAACATACTTAAGTGAGCTTATAAAACTTTGGGTTATATTTTACTACAAGGTTTTGATGTTATAAAATTAGATACTTACAACATATTATAAGTTATGTGGTTATATTGTGATTAATGAGAATTATATATAAAGGAATTCAAGTGTATCATATGTCAATATTACTTTCGATACATACATAAAGTTACCAAAACCATATGTTATAAAGTCTAATGCCATGTAAAGTTGTTATGCTAAACGTATACATATACATATAAATAGATGTCAAGAATAAAGACATAAACTATAGTATATAATGACGTAAAATAGTAAGGTTAGTATATGACCTTGGTATGATAAATAAATCCCAAACGAAGTATCACAAGTGTATAACGTAAGGTTTCATACTCTGATGAAAACCGAATATTAACTCACACGACGAGTATGAAGTTTTTAAGAAAACAATACTTTAACTAGTAACAGTTGCAAAAAAATTCGGGGGCGTAGTACTGGGATTTCAAACGTTATTCGGAAATACCGAATCATACTGTCATGTGGATTGACGCTTAGCGTTCTTTGTATTTCTAGATTGCCCTTCAGATGTGCGCACTCGAAAGCTTTAGCGGTCTACACTGCGCGATACTAGACACGGTGTACGGTATGTCAAGGAGTTTGATCCGAGTTGTCCTGAGGAATTCCTCGGGCTCGGATTTGTTTGATAACATGTGTGACTGTTTGTGATGGATATATGTGTTTACTGCATTATTTATTTATGCACGAACGTCCTACGGGACTAATACTACGTCGACTATAGATCGGCTTATATAAAACTACATATACGAGTTGTGTGACTGTGATTACCGTTACACTAAGTAATACAAGTATGTAGTTATAACCTAAGTAAAACACTTAGGAACAGGACACGACATTGTCGGTCTCTAGAGCTTCAACACAAACATAAATACTACCTAAAATTATTCGAGGCATGCGTAAGACCCATAGGGAAGCCAACAATTAAGAGATGTTCTCCATATTTAAACTATAACTGAATTACTAACTAACGAGGTTAACAGTGGAGTGTGAATGAAAGTGATGTGTACCTGAATCCAGACACTCACCGGCTGCTGGTCGCGCGTAGAGATCTCTTGGGTTAACCTGTGTCGGGTTTTCCCTAGTTAATCCTAAACGAACCTAGATAGATCGTCAGGCGGAGTGTGCTACTGTTGGCACCAGGCCTTTGGCCACCTAAATGGATGCCTTTACAAAGGCAAAGAGAAATAGTCCCGGAGTCTTTGGATGATCAGGGCAGTGAGCACCTTGTGTGTACGTGGGACTACTGTCCAAGTGAATATATTTCGGGTTGTCCTAACTAACTCCCGACTGTGCTAACCAAATCAAAAGATATGTTTGGGGCCCGGGGGGCCAAGCGTTGTGATACGTGATGACATGAAACTATCAACGGTGTGTGATTTATCGATGCTATTGTATTGTACGATGTGTTGCTGTTTTGTGTATATATGTGATGATTGTTGCATGTTTAATTACGTCTTTACAGTTTCCGCTATCCTTTGTAAACCGGTGATGCATGTAACGAACCTAATAAAAAGACGGTTAATACGACCTAATTGACCATTAGGGTCCAGACTCGGCATACTCAGTGTTTATCGCTGAGCCTTTATGGCTTTATACCGGTTGTTGATCATGGACGAAGCCGGAGTGCGGGGGGTAGTTAGGACGTTTTGGATTTTGAAATTACCGTACGTACCTTGTTATGTATTAAGGTTGTTTACTGATGTCGGCTGTAAGTATTTTGGAGTATGACTAAGCGCTCACTGTAGACGTTGCTTTTGGGACTTAGATGGATGTGTAGGCGGTATCTCGTTGTCACCGCGGTTTGTATCCTTATGTTTTCATTTTGTTACGTTGTTGTATTGCTACATCACTCGTATGGGCGAGGGATGGCAAGTAACACCCATGTGAGTTTTATTACCGTTAATGCTTCCGCTGTGAGACGCATTTATTTTCTGTTCACGTGAGTGATTATTACGTCATTATTGAGTGGGGTGTTACAAAAGTGGTATCAGAGCGGAGTACCGCTCTAATGACGAGATACTAGGAATTAAACAGTGAGCCTAGGATTTGGGAAACCCGGGGTACGTCTGTGAGGTACAAGGCGACTTATTAGGTGAACTTAAGTTAAAATTACGCACTATGCGTGTACTTATTAAACCTCTAAGGCAATTAATATCCTCTGTGTGTGTTCACGGTATATTTACCGAATTATAATGCGACAGTCTATACAGTAGATGGCTGGTAGACCTAGGGGCCGCGGAGCCGGCAGAGGGGCCGGTGGTGACACCGGTATCCCAGACGTTAATGAAGCAGTTGCTGATATACTTACCCAGATCGGAGGCGCTATACCACCCACCGCAGCCCAGCGAGACGAATTGGCTGAAGGTGGTGTCCGAGACACGACCACCGACCTACTCAGGGGAGCCGGACCCCATTTCCTTGGAGCGCTACATCGTGGAGCATGAGAAGGCCTTCGAGGCCTTGCGAGTGCCAGGGGATCAGAAAGTCACGATTGCTGCATTCAATTTGAAGAACACAGCCAGTACCTGGTGGAGACTTGTGAAGGACCAGCACTTAGCGACACCCGACTTCTCATGGGCTATGTTCGTGGAGATCTTGCGAGGGAAGTACTATCCCGCTCACCTCAAATAGAAGAAGCGTCGGGAGTTTGAGACGCTGACACAGGGGAGTCTGTCCGTTGACGAGTACTATGCTCGTTTTATCGGTCTTCTTGACTTCATCCCCGGAGTCGACTACTCTGAGACCGTTAAGGTCGAGAAGTTCCGAGGGGGTCTTCTATTCCGTATCCAGGCAGCCATGGGCGCCACTCTCTATACTACCATCCAGGTATAAGTCTAAACATCATTAATTCTTATTAATGTTCTACATATCCAATTACAGTGAATGTGTGAAGAATCACTAGTTTAAATTCTAGGAGTGTTACGATGCTGCCTCGAGAACAGAGCTGATGCTCCAGACTCGAGATGAGACTCTGGGCCAGAAGAAAAGGAAGAAACCCGAGAAGGAGTCTAAGGACGGGGGAGTGAACCGAGGCGAGGGCTCAAAGAAGGGAAAGTAAGAAAATATTTCCACTTATTGATTTATTCATTATCGTGTGTGCTGACCCCAAATCTGTTTGACAGAGGCTTCTTTAAGAAGAAAGGAAAGCAGGGGCAGTAGGGGCAGCAGAGTCAGCAGGGTTTCAAGGGGAAGGACCCCGTACCAAGACTGACAGGCCCACCCATCGATGCCCAGCCACTGAGATCGGCACCTCTCAAGGGTGAGAATACCATCCTCATAAATTTAGTTGTCAAACTATTCCTTAATCCTAATACTGTACATGACTCGTGTCAACCTTAATTATGGTTGCAACAGGCACCGGTAAGCCCCAGCGCCATTACTACTGTAAGTGCTGTGGGAAGGACCACCCGGGTGTGGACTACAGCGGCAACAAGGTGGAATGCCGATATTGCAGGAAGATGGGGCACCGCGACTTTGAGTGCTACTCCAACCCCGACGGCCGGAATTACCAGGAGACGAAGACTGCTCAGAAGCCCACTGCTGGAGGATCAGGAGCGCCACAGGGCGGCCAAGGGGGCCAGACGTCCACCGACATGCATTTTCAGAAGGGAAAAGGAGTCGACCAGGGACGAGTCACCCTTAATTCACTAGTAGAAAAAACATTATATACCACGGTTATTTCGCTTATATACTATGGTTACAAACCGTGGTATTTGCTCCCGTCGCAAATGCCAAAATATTATATACCACGGTTCAAAACCATGGTTTTAAATGAAGATAAAAACCACGGTTCTATAAACCGTCATTTTAAAGTATTTCTCGCGCGGAACTTGTTAACTATAAACCACGGTTTATGCCAATAACCGTCATTTATTGTGAGTAATAAATGACGGTTATTCTAAAAACCGTGGTATATAATGTAAAAAAACACGGTTATAAACCACGGTTTGTAGGGCAACCGTCATTTATAGTACATGCCGGAGAGAATAAACCACGGTTTTTGGGGAACCGTGGTATATAACCGTCACGCCGGAGAGAATAAACCACGGTTATTCTAAAAACCGTGGTATATAAGGTGAAAAAAACAACGAATAAACCACGGTTATACATGAAGCCGTGGTTTATAGTCCATGAATTTTTCAAATCTTCGCCTTCAATCTGGAAATCTCAACAGAGCGCATATACAAGACAATGAAGATGCCAGATTATGTATGTTCCTTGTTTGCAAATTAAGCTTGCGAAATCATGAGTGAAGAATGGAGGCGCAGTATGCTCCTTGTTCGCCGGTGGGTTCTAAAATTACCGCGAGGTTGAAGAGAATGGATGCGGCATAGAGCATGTTCGTTGTTCGTCGGCTGGGGTTGCAAAATTACAATGAGTGAACATGAGGATGAGACGCAGAGCACATTCCTTGTTTGCCAGTGTGGGTTGCAAAAATTACCATGAAAACAAGATAATGAGAGAGGTAGGAGCATGTTCCTTGTTCGCAAGTATGGGTAGCAAATTTACAGTGCGGTTGATATGGCATAGAGCATGTTCCTTATTCACTAGTATGGGTTGAGAAATTACCGGGAGGTTGAAGAGATGGCGTAAAGCATGTTCCATGTTCGCCGGCATGGGTTGTAAAAATTACCGGGAGGTGAAGAGAATGAGGAAGAGGTGCATTCAATCCTTGTTCGCCAGTGTGGGTTGCAATTACAGTGAGAGAAATATATAAGAGAACAAAGAGAGCCGCGTTAATTTGGGCCGAAAATTAAAATTCCCGCTCAGACTATATACCACGGTTCTCTAAAAAACGTGGTTTATTCTCTCCGGCGTGATGGTTATATACCACGGTTCTTTAAAAACCGTGGTTTATTCTCTCCGGCGTGACAGTTATATACCACGGTTCTATAAAAACCGTGGTATATAGTCTGAGCGGGAATTTTAATTTTCGGCCCAAACTAACGTGGCTCTCTTTGTTTACTTATAAACCACGGTTTGTAGGGCAACCGTCATTTATAGTACATGCCGGAGAGAAGAGCCGCGTTAATTTGGGCCGAAAATTAAAATTCCCGCTCAGACTATATACCACGGTTCTCCAAAAACCGTGGTTTATTCTCCGGCGTGACGGTTATATACCACGGTTCTTAAAGAACCGTGGTTTATTCTCTCCGGCATGACGGTTATATACCACGGTTCTCCAAAAACCGTGGTTTATTCTCTCTGGCATGCACTATAAATGACGGTTGCCCTACAAACCGTGGTTTATAAGTAAACTATATACCACGGTTCTCCAAAAACCGTGGTTTATTCTCTCCGGCATGTACTATAAATGACGGTTTCCTAGAAACCGTGGTTTATAAACTTTAAACCACGGTTTTTCATTTAACCGTGCTTTAAGTGTCGTCATTTAAAATGTTTTTTCTACTAGTGATTCACCAGGAACCTCAGGCGCTGAGGCGGGCGCCCAGCGCACTACAGGTAATTCTAATACCCGGCATGTTATTGTATGAACCATGATGTGTGTTAAACGCTTTAAAGCATGACCCATGTATGTGTGTTACGACCTTAAGCAGTGACTTACCTTAGGAAAACTTCCACATCTTAGGTAGTTTCAACATTTGCTACCCCCTATCTACGAGACCGAGATCGCCAAGACCCGTAGCCGAAAAACGGGAACATCCAAGAGAGAATAGCCAAGTCATCCGACCAGGCATGATTCTGCTTAGAGAATTCCTAACCTTAGACGAGCAAACCGACATCATAGAAGAGTGTAGAGCCTTGGGTAGAGAACTAGGTGGGTTTTACATTCTGGGTTTTACGAGCGGTTCGAAGATGAGGCTACACATGATGTGCCTAGGTAAGGATTGGGACCCACAGACTAGGACATACCAGGAAGTGAGGAAACTAGATGGGGCGAGAGTACCTAGGATACCCGAGAGATTCAAGACCTTAACACGAAAGGCGGTGGAGACCGCGCAGCAGCTTGAAGACGAACCAGTACCCGACATTGATGCTGACGTTTGCGTTGTAAACTTCTACGAACAAAATGGGCGACTGGGATTACACCAGGACCGGGAGGGGACACCCGAGTCCATTGCAAAGGGTATTCCCGTAGTGTCATTCTCATTGGTGATGAAGCAGAATTCTTGTATGGTGACCAAAAGATAATGGATTTAGCTAAGAAGCTAGTCCTCAGATCTGGAGATGTTTTGGTATTCGGTGGAGATTCGAGATTAGTGTATCACGGAATCAAGCGGATTAAGTTAAACACCGCACCATCAGCTTTAGTAACTAACTAAACCAACCTCAACCCAGGGCATTTAAAAACTTGAACTTTAAGAGTATTGATGTATGTTGTAACTACTAGCTTTGTATGCAAGTATAATGGTAATGATGGTTGGAATAAATAAAAATGGACTTTCGAAGTTCTTTCTTACAATTGTTATCAGTATTTAACTCGTTCTACTCGTTAATCCTGGCCATGAATCTGAGAAAGGAGGAAATCTCAACATTCTGAATGCGGCACAAGCCAAGGGAGTTGGCAACATCATACACTGGTAAGGCTAGGAACCCGCCCAACTAATGAATTTAAACTTTTAGCCACTGTCTAATTTAAACCAAAATGCGACAGGTACCTTCTCTGTGAACGACACCGTGCATCAGTCTTATTTGACTCAGGGGCATCCCACTCGTTTCGTTTCCTCTTCTTTTGCAAAGAAGTTGGGACTGGCCCCGGAGCACCTCTCCGACTTCACCCGTCACATTACCATCCAAGAAGAGTGCGATGCCGGGACGCTACTTGCGACTCGCAAATTGTTATACGGGACGACGATTTTCCCGTCGACTTGACCGAATTCAAAGGGTTGGGTTTCGACGTCATCATCGTATGGATTCGCTGTAGAGACACAAGGGCCTGATACATTGTGCCGAGCACCGACTGTTACTCAAAAGCCCGGGGGGCAAAGCTATTTCCTACCGCAGTGTGCCGAAGGAACCCACCATCAAAATTGTATCTACCTTAACCTTAATGAATGAAATGAGGAAGGGCCACACGCATATATATGTTTGTCCACGATACGACGAAAGAGGGAGCATGGATTTGGATATACCAGTGGTTCCGAATTCCCTGATCTGTTTCCTGAGGAGTTACCAGGCATGCCACCAGTGCGAGAGGTGGAGTTCGCCATTTCTTATGCCGGGCACGGGGCATATTGCCAAGGCACCCTACCGAATGGCGCCTGCAGAAATGAAGAGTTGAAAGTACAGTTGGAAGTTCTACTGGACAAGGGCTTTATCAACCGAGCGTATATCCATGGGGAGCGCCAGTGTGTATTTCTCAAGAAGAAAATGGGAGTATGAGAGTCTGCAACTATAGGGAGTTAAATGCCGTTTCAGTCAAAAACAAATACCCGCTTCCACACATGACCACTTATTTGATCAGCTCAGAGGCGCAGCAGTGTTCTCCAAGATCGACCGGAGATCAGGCTACCATCAGATTCGCATTGCTGAGAGTGACATAGAGAAGACAACATTCCGGACACGCTACGGTCACTACGAGTTTACCGTGATGCCATTTGGATTGTCAAATGCACCTACAGTATTCATGGACCTCATGAACTGTCTGTTCAGAGCAGCTCGACTCATTAGTAGTGGTATTCATCGACGATATCTTAATCTACTCCAAGACTAAGGAAGACCACGAAGCACACCTTAGGCAAGTTCTACAGATTATGACACAGATGCAGCTATACGCCAAGCTCTCGAAGTGTGAGTTTTGGCTAGCTAGCGTGGCATTCTTAGGGCACATCATTTCAGCCAGCGGCATATCTGTCGACCCTGTGAAGATAGAGGCAGTCAAGAGCTGGCCGAGACCGAAGATAGTGACCGATATCTGCAGTTTCTTGGGATTGGCTGGATACTACAGGCGTTTTGTGAAAGAATTCTCTAAGGTAGCCAAGCCTATGACAAAATTGATGAAAAAGGACGCTCAGTTTGTGTGGACTGTGGATTACGAGCGTTCCTTTCAAACACTGAAGGACCTTCTGACGTCGGCTCCTGTACTCACCTTTCCTGAAGGGACCGACGGGTTCGAAGTGTATTGTGATGCCTCAGGTATGGGGCTAGGGTGTGTACTCATGCAGCATGGGAAGGTCGTAGCCTACGCCTCCCGACAGCTGAAGAAACATGAGGAGAACTACCCGACACATGATTTGGAGTTGGGAGCAGTGGTTTTTGCTTTGAAGATATGGAGACATTACTTGTATGGTACGACAGTGACGATATACTCTGATCACAAAAGCCTTCAGTATCTATTCACCCAGAAAGATCTGAACATGAGACAGAGGCGATGGGTCGAGTTCTTGAAGGACTACGACATCGACCTCAAGTACAAGGAGGGGAAGGCAAACATAGTAGCCATGCCCTGAGTCGGAGAGCTCACTCCTTACATGCCATGTCAGCAAGCAGTAGCCTAGTCGAAGAAGTACGTTGTGCTCAGGAGAGCGACCAGTACATAAAGACCATCAGGCAGCAGTTAGTTGACGGCACATTCGAGAGGCAGAAATACGATTTCAGACTCAGTGATGACGGACTGATCAGATTGAATGGCAGATTGTGCATCCCAGAGTCCAGCCCAGAGTTGAAAGAAAAGATACTTAGTGAAGCTCATTGTTCTTCCTTGTCTATCCACCCGGCATCATCGAAGATGTACAAAGATCTGAAGACTCACTTTTGGTGGAGTGGTATGAAGAAGGATGTAACAGAATTTGTTACCCACTGCTTGACTTGTCAGAAAGTCAAGTTCGAGCACAGGAGACCAGGAGGTTTGGTGCAGCCTATGCCCATTCCATACTGGAAGTTCGAGGACCTATCCATGGATTTTGTTGTCGGCCTTCCACCGACTAAGGGAGGTGTGAACACCATTTGGGTGATCGTCGACAGATTGACGAAAGTGGCTAAGTTTATTCCGATCAAAGACACTTGGAAAGTTCCCAAGCTAGCGGATCTTTTCCAGCAAGAAATCATCAGACACCATGGCGTGCCAAAAACAATTGTGTCAGATAGAGACCCTTGATTCCTATCACGGTTTTGGGGGCAAGTTCAGGAAGCTTTAGGTACCAAGCTGAATCTAAGTACCGTCTTTCACCCACAAACGGATGGTCAGAGTGAGAGGACCATCCAGACATTGGAGGACATGCTCCGAGCATGCGCCCTAGATTTTCAGGAGAGCTGGATTGATCGGTTACATCAGATTGAGTTTGCCTACAACAACAGCTACCACGCGGGTCGATTCAGATGCCACCATTCCAGGCTTTATATGGTAGACCATGTAGGACACCTCTCTGCTGGGACGAGGCTAGCGAGAACACATTCCTTGGACCCGAGTACTTAGAGTAGGTGAAAGAGGATGTCCTACAGATCCATAGAAATATGAAAGCTGCCCAAGATAGACAGAAGTCATATGCAGACATCCGACGGAGAGAGCTCGAGTTCGCAGTCGACGACCGAGTCTTCCTCAGAGTGTCACCTATGAAGGGCATCTTTCGTTTTGGACAGAAGGGCAAGTTAAGCCCGAAGTATGTTGGTCCGTATCGTATTACGGAGCGAGTGGGCCCGTTAGCTTACAGGTTAGACTTACCTGCTGAGCTCGGGAGAGTGCATGATGTATTCCTCGTATCTCAGCTGAAGAAATACATCCCTCACCCCTTGCATGTGTTTAAGCCAGAGCACTTGGAACTAGACCCGTCTCTTAGTTACGAAGAGACTCCACTCCGTATCCTAGAGACGAAGACATGGGAGACCAGGAACAAGACCGTCCGCATGGTCAAGATTCTTTGGTCAAACCACGAGGTCGAAGAGGCCACTTGGGAATTAGAGGATTCGATGAGAGCCAAGTACTCAGCGCTTTTCGAGTAGCGTCTGTGAATACTTGTGGGGTACGGGGGCGTAACCCTTTTTAAGGGGGGTAGAGCCTCAAGTTTTGCATGTTTGTATGTGTGTTTGTATGCGGGGCATACGTGTTTTGTTGATGGGTATGTGTGTTTGTATGCGGGGCATACGTGTTTTGTTGGTGGTTTGTTTCGCATTGCGCACATGTGTATGTTGTGAACATGTATGTAAGTATCCTGTGAGATACTCGAATGTATATATGTGTATGAACGGTTTGATGATTGATATATATATATGTGTACTCATTTATGAATTCAGTTCATACTGTATCGCTTAGATACCGTCACATCAGATAGATGTGCACCATGGCTATATGGGTAGTTGTCATAAATCACTCGAGAAAGGCGACTTCGGGTAGACTGAAATACCCCTAAATAATTAAATGTTATTTAAATATATATAAGTAACTACATTAAGGTATAAATGATCAAGCATGTAAAATCTTATGGCGTAAGATTTAAATTAAGGAGAACGTATTACATTATTATGAGCATGTAATAACTTGCGAACAAACGAACAACTTAATATTAATACGATCACGCACTTATACATACGTGTATATATATGTACATATACACAACGTTACAATATTATAACGTTGTATATATAAAAAACAACGCGACATAATAATACAGTCGCATATATACAAGAAATAAACATAAATATTGCTGATACGAAAAAAAGAGCAAACATGCTCTAGCCGGGATTCAAACCCGAGACCTTTCGTACCTTTCCCGAAGCCTTAACCGTTTGAGCTGTGCTCGAATTCGGTAATAGACTCCAATGAATTAAAACAAGTAGCAAGGCTACTCACTTATTCCACACTGAGACACTACGTTACTACCTAACTGCCACTGAGCTCCATGTTTAAACCACCGATAGAACTAAAATACTCCTCTGTTATGTACCGTTCTTCCCCCATACTGATGCATGTCTCGAAAGTTTACACCCAACACCCCTCCATCCCGCCAGTATGGGCATTCACTAATAAATGTACTCAACCTACTCAATTCTCTCGACATGCAAACTTGATCCAGGCACACACACAGAACCGGTAACCTCACGAGCTTCCTCTCTTCAGTCGAAAGCCCAGCTCCCTCCTTTGCGATTTCTTTCACCAGGAACCAACACCCCACAACCACGGTTGCTGCAGAAGACATAGCAGGCTGAGCTGAGTTGGTGGATGAAGCAGGGGAAAACTTCGGTGGGAACTGGAAGAAGAAAAGGAAGCAAGCTAGGCGACTTTCTAAGGTAAAATCTGCATAAAACTAGCATAGTCTCCATTCTCCTTTTACAGTAATGACCTCAGCTGCTACTAAACTCTATTCCCTTCTATCTTTACATGGAAAAATCAGAGGAGTATACCCAGATTGAGAAGGAAGAAAACCCAAGTGTATAGCCACATTCCTTGATCATTTCGGTGAGCTTTAAATACTGCTCTTCTCCTTTGCTTACCGGTAATAATTCA